>OMKZ01033270.1:4529-29399 GCA_900302535.1 Neoniphon sammara | reverse complement strand
GCACTTTCCAAAAAAAAAAAAAAAAAAAATGCTGTTGTTTGCTAGCACTTCTCTCAATATCTGAGGCTCAGAAATCAAGAATTTTGGTTTTCTTTGTCTTGAGGTCATATCCATCCTACTTGTCATTACAGGAGCAGACAAACAGGTATAGTTAGCATGGGTGTTAAATATGGAATACTTAATGAGCATGTTGATTTTAACTGACTCTCAGCTGGGACAAGCCGATATTTTCCACTGTGATTGTATAATACTGTTGAGCCACCTAATGAGCTCAGATTACCACACTGGAGATTTAGCATGGCAATATGTCTTTATTACTGAGTTTTAGGAATCTGCACCATTATCTTTTCAACCAATGGGAGGCTGAGTTTGAAAGGGCCAGTAACCCAGGATGCAATGCTGTGTGGAAAACTGGTTTTGCCTCTGCTCTATGCAGCCCCTTCTCAGTAATGTCAAAATGTTGCTTGAGTGAACTCTGACATCAGCCAAGCAGGCATGCTATAAAGAGAGCAAGTATGTCTGTGAACAGCCTGTTCTTCCCCACCTTGACGACTGTAGCCCATCAAAGGGTAGAACTAGGAAGGCAGACTGAGAGGCAAACATTGCTGGCAGTAAAACTTGCGGCAAGCTTTCAGCCATTCCAGAATGACAGCCGAGTTTCCCCCATGACTGTCTCACGGGCTGGTGCTTAGCCTCCGCACCCTGCAGTAGTAGGGAGTAGGATGGGTTACAAGAGCCTGCAGCTCTCAACACTTCTGCTCATGTGACTGGTGGAGAGGGGGCTCTATCGGAGTCAGCTAACCAGCTGCTCGTGTTTGCAGAGAAGATAGAGAGCAGGCAGGATGAATTTGAGCAGCAGAATATTGCCTAAGCACAGACAGACATGAAGTTGTCATTGGCTTGTTCTAGAGGTGGCATCAATCATATTCTTCAAGGGGGGTGGGAGGGTCGACCGGAGGAGATCTACGTCTGTGGCAGAAGGGCCAGGCTCAGGAGGGCCATTGCCTCTCTCTGCCTCACTGTCATTGCACTCCAATTGCAGCTCTGGGGAGTGGTGGAATGGCTCCAGAGCTGCTGGCACCTCGCACATCACAGGGCTCAGCAGGCGATGCACTCCGATGGTTCTGCTATACCCACAGATGCATACATGGCATCAAGGAGCTCAAAGCATTGCTCATGGAGATCAACCAGGGCAGGGCCAATCCAGGGCACGCCGAGCAATGCTTTGCTAGTGGAGTGTTAGACAAGGCCATCTTTGACAGTGCCAGGTGCCGAAGAAGAGTGGATGTGCAGTGTAGGTATGCTCGCCTTTTATAAGGTCAAAACATCACAGGCTTTTGTAAGGTAATCCTGAACACAATGCATTCAGATTTCACTGTGCTGGTTCAACTCAATTAGTCATTAAGTTAATAGAGCCCTATTAGAGGGCATCATTAACTAGTGTTTCCCTTACTTTGGAATTCACCTGTTACAGGGCAAATTTTAGCAAAAGTATCAAGCTTTAATTTGTCTGAGTCAAATGTGATGGAGTTGAAAATGACAGGGATAAAGTTTTTGCAATAACTCCTTAAGTAACAAAATGTGGCACCATGAATCATCCATTTTTATTTTCTTCTTCTTTAAGCATTTTTTTTTTGCTTTTTTCCTGAGTTATTGCAATAAGCTTGATATGTCCAGAATCTGATATTAGGAGGAGATGTCGTGTAATGTTTAATTTGAATTCTTTCAGATTTTAGTGCAGTTTTGATACTGTTGGTTAGTCTCAAGGATAAAAACTCCTGTTTCCCCTGAAGAACAATTTCTCTCAAAACAGGTAACTCAACTCAAAATGGGGATCCTGCAGAGTTCAATTTTGGGTCTCATCTTATTCTCCATTTGAACACTTTCACATATTATCCACAAGCATGATATAAATTTTCAGTGCTGATGACACACAGTTACCATATCATCATGCAAAACCTAACACTAATAGTATAGCGACTGCTGAAAACTGCCTCACAGATAATTAAACGCTGGATGTTTTCTGCAGCTAAATGAACCTGCCAAACTCCATTCAACTCATTGACGATAAATGAGTTGCTCTGTCTGCCTTTGCGAAACCAGTAGCAAGGAACATAATTGTACAGGTGCTTTTGATGTTAATTTGACTTTTAAAGATCAGGTTCAGAATTATTCAATTTTGTTTCTTTCAGCTGAAGAATATTTCTAAAATGAATCAGTTTTTATCCTGTCATGACCTGGTGGGTTGATATGCTTTTATCTCTTCTGCCTTAGACTGCCATAACACACAGTCACAAGTCTCTTTCTCATTTCCAACTTCTAGCTGCTGAATATAGCAGAGAATTCTCACTGGAACACAAAGGCAAGACCTCATCACCCAAATTTGCTATCTTTACACTGGCTACCTGTTAGTTTCAGAATTAATTAAGATTTTACTGATCATTTAAGGCAAGGATGGGTCACCAAACTATATATCACCAGTCTTCTAAACCCTCATGAACCAGATCAAAACCTGAGGTCATCATGCAGGTCCCTATTAAGCTGTTCCAGCATGTAGATTAAAAACAAGAGGCTCCAAGGCCTTTGCATCAGGGCTGCTACACTTTAGAAGGAGTTGAGCCAGTTCAGGCTTGTTAAATCTGTACCATCCTTTAAAAGACATAAACTCGCTTTTATGTAATGACCTCGGTAAGTTGTTAGCTGGCTTGGTAAGTTGAATAGGCTGTTAAATCTTCAGTGTGCTGGAGTAATGTTAGCTAGCAAGAATCAATACAAGATATCTAGCTAATGCTTGAGCTTAAACTCTTAAGAGATTTGGAGAGAATGTTCCTGATTTTTTCTACTTCATGTCCAGCGGGTTCTTTTGTTTTGACTTTGTAGATCTGCATCCATATGAAAAGTGAGACTGAGGGGCCCACTGAGAAGGGAAGTCCATTTTAATTGTAGGTATTCATACCTACAATTAATTTATTAGGAGTACATGCAGCATTATTCACTGTCTTGATGGTTGATAGTGATTAGTGGATGAAAAAATAAAATATGTATTTTTATACATTTGAACCTATTTCAAAATAAGCACTGCACATTAGCAGTTGTTAGTAACATAAATAATGACAACACAACATCAACACTAGCTTTGCAATATAACAATGAGCTCATATCATCAGAATCCGGCGAGATTAGAACATGAACAAAAACTTGTGAAATAAGGGAAAACTGCAAGAGAACATCGCCATGAATAGGACCTCATCAATTTTAAGCTGCACAGATATAGCGCATTCATTATCGCAGTTCACTGCTGGCATGATACTTTGATGTGCATGTGATGTGCGAGTAGAAAGCGAAAGAAAAAGTGAAAGCAGCACTGCATCCACTCTGATCACACAGCTGCCGATCCTGCGGAGAGAGCCATCATTCTCCATACACTCCAATTACACTACTCTCCTGCATGGCCGTCATGAATCATACAACAGATCATGATCCCTTAATGGAGACATTGAATCGCTGACAGGTTGGGCTTGGTTGTTTCCAGATCCTATAATTCTGTGCTCAGTGATGTAAGGGGTGGACTGAAATGATTTTTACTTTTTGCAAATGTGATGTGCGAAGTGAAGTGAAGCATATGAAATTATGCTTTGATTGAGGCTATAATTGCACCGCGATGAAGGATGTTGAGCGAAATTCTGCTTCTAATAATATGGAGGAAAACTAGCGTGCATATCAGTGTTATAACAGGGTGCATGGTGAACTGTGACTGGTTTGTAAATTTCTCTGTGTATGACATAAAATTAGCATACAGTTTGCCATCGTGGTAAAAGTACTTGTCAATCAACTTTATTTTTTGATATAATATCTGTTGCAAGAAAGAAAAAAAAAGAACTCGTAGCATTCTTTAAACTAATTACATGTCAAGTGAAAGGTTATGCTGCTAATGGCCTTAAGTGGCTTGTCTTAAAGAGTCTATTTAATTTCTACAAACTATTTTTTCCGCTTGAATAACTTCAGTCAAGTACCGGTCTCTGCATTACAGACATGGACTGTGCCTGTATTCTATTTTGAAATCCCAGTAGAACAAAAGGTTTTCAACCAAGACAGTGTTTTGCCTGTTCACTTCTGCTTCCTATTGGTTTGAGCACACATTTTCATAATTCATTACATTACATTCATTCCATCTTTTATGTGATTAAAGATGCTAATTTAATTCATATAAAACAAGAAAATACAAATACTAATACTGTTTGTCAGTTATGTCAGATTTGTATTCATAATGCCCCACTGTTAAAATCCATCATTCCCCCAAGTTTCCCCAAAGCGGGTCAGCAGAGGCTGAGAATTCTTGCAGAATTCTTGCAGAAACAGATGGCTGGATGGACAGAGCTATAGTCCTCCCAATATTTGATCATGGGAGACAAAAAGGATAGGAATTTTATGACAGTGTGACCTACAGTGTGGTGTGGGAATTCTGGCCTTAAAAGAGGTGTGATGTAAATCATGTTCAGGTCATTCACAATGGTTAAACCCTTTTAATAGAAAATATTTTTAATGTTGTTAGCAGTTCAAGACTTCAAAAAAAACCCCACAAAAAAACAGGCTTTACCTGTAGAGCTAAATACCAGTAGTGAGTTTCTTGATTTAAAAAGTATTTAAAAAAAACCTTTTCTGGCACTTAAACTAGTTGGGTAGGTGTTTGCAGCTTTGGGCTAATTGCAGTGTTTAAATACAAAAACTCAAATCTCAGACAAGTGCGCACAATTTAAACTGAGCTGTGAGGCTGTGAATTTATGTGTTATGAAGTGTCAGGAAACTAAACAGTCTGTGTTAGTTTCAAACCAATGGGAGTGATAAAACAACGTGTTCAGATGAATTCAACTTGCAGACAGACATCACAGTTGAGGAATACGTAGCTATCTGTTAAGTCGACGTCTGTTTTAAACATGTGCAAAGAAGCCAAGTCACTGCGGTGATGTTGTGTTATCAAACTGGACCGTTTTCTCTGTTCACATGGAAAGAGCAAGAAGTTCTATTCTGGAGAGCATTTTCAGCAAGTTGCACTTTCAGTGCCCGAAAATATGTATGATCCAAAAACTAACATTATAGCCTAAATAAAAAAGCTCTTGCAGCTCTTGCTTGCTACAGCATCTTCCTCTATCAGCTTCTGGGGTCAGAGGGGTACTTTCAAAATGTGGGAAAACAGATGAGCGAGTTTATGACACACTCATTACCGCTTTAATTAAAAACTGTCAAATTCGCAAAACCAACATAGCCTCAGTATCTTTATGGCATTGGTATTTCTTGTTTTCTCTTTTAGGTTTACTGACAGCAACTGCTATATTTGATGCTTAGTCAGTTAAAAATGACCGTAGCCTTCTGTTGTCAGACGCCCCCCGAAAGCAGCTTTAGTTCAAATACTATTAATTAGACACAAACAATTTCTGTGACTTTCCACACCACACGTCAGTTCTCCTGTCTGCGTCTTTGTACATGGGGAGAGAGGGGATATATAATTTGGGCTGTCATGAAACACCAATAATTATATTTATCTTATATCTTTTGAAAACCTAGAGAGAAGTGGTGGGAAGGAATTCAACAGACACTCACCATGTTTTGTTTGTCCAATCAATTGTCTCATCACCTCACAAAGAATACTGTCCAAACCCTGCGGGGTGGACATTTGACTTGACTGCTTAGTTTCAAACTGGTTTGCATCGTGAGGTATCCCATCACGCCTTGCACAACTAACACCCCTGTCCAATACAAAATTGATGGAGGCAGAATACTTGTGTTTCAATGGCATTTGGTGGGGATGTGAGATTAGGCCCTAAGACAAGAGTCCAATCTGTTTGAAAAAAATTTCACTGTACGGATGGGATGTGACCTGAGTTCATCTGAACATATAAGTTGCCTATAGACATCCATCAGTCTCATAACTGTGAAAGCATCCACTCTATATTTTGGCAGACCCAAATGGAATTTGGAAGATCAGGCAGCCTAGTGGAGTTAATGACATGACTACATGATAAAAAAAAAAAAAATGTAAAGCTAAAATGATTGTATTCCTGTTTGGGTAAAGCTGTTGCTGGTATCATCATATAATAGTGATGGCCATCTCCAAAGTGTTACTGCTGTAAAAAATATTATCAGTGACAGTGTAAGCAAGTTCTACCCTTTAATAATTCCACTGGCCATGGTCGGATTTCAACTACTTACAATAAATAAGTGAAAATAGTTGCCACTTAATCTATTAGAAGTTGGCCAAAGTACATTTTAATCATGTTTGAATGGACCGTATATGTTTGTTGTTCAATTCACTGTAGTTTTACCTATTCTAGACCTGTGCAGCTGCACGTAGCGGGGGAAAACAAGAAAAAGAAAAAAGAAAAAAGAAAAAGGAGACCTGCTGCATAACAATGATGATTCACTAAATGCAATCAATTTATATAAGCTCTCATCTGCGCTCCCCTGCCGGTCGCTTGTGGGCGTGTTGACTCGTGTGGTGGGTGGAAACGTCTCGTCCACCCCACGAGTTCAATTGAGCATAATGGAAGCATTCTCCTGCAGCAGACGTGTTGCACCCAGAGCTCTGGGGTCAGTATGATACATTCATTTCCAACAGTGATAAGTGTAGCATAGCCATGTGGTTATCAATGTCCCTCCAGGCAATAATAAACAAGTATTCATTCAGGCCATTGTATAATACATTTTAATGGGTGATGTTTTGTTAGTTGATTTTTGAAAAGGAAATGGCAGAACATATTAGTGATGCCTTCAAACAGAGAACTGCTTGTAAAATATGAAATAAGTGCTTTTTTTTAAAGGTAATATTGTTCATTCTATCACTATCACCACAGCAACCTACTGCACTATCCACAGCCTTTCTATAGCCTTTCTCTATTTAGTTTGTGCAGCAGTGAGAGCTAAGTGTGATGGAAATCTTCCATCAGCTGAATAATTAAATTTAAAAAAAAAATCCATTTGGATAAAATTCAGAGATTATAAAATCTTTAATTTTTGCAAATTAATATTACAGTTAATAAGAGTGGTGATGGTGATATATGCAGTGGTTCTGTGAAAATCTCTCTTTGGGGGTAATAATATCAAGAGTGAAATGATCACCTGCCAAGTTATCACAGTGTGTGTCATGTGGCCTGATTTGTATTTGAGGATAAATTATGACAAAATCACCATCAGGCTCTGGTAACAAAACTGGTAACAAAACAGATCTTCAATATTAGAGGTGCTACAAGTCATTCCAAATAATGCAGAGCAACACGATTGTACATTATGAGTAAAATCCCTTCTGAGAGTGAATCACCAGAGCCATCCATGCCCCTTCTAAAATGAAATCGACACCCTTGTCAGTGACAGCAGGTGAAGGGGTAATTTTGTGAGAAAGGGGTCTCTGCTGAGCATTGTGGGTGTTTCTACACCATTAGATGTGATTGGCTAACATTTTTTTCAGCGCTGATGTCAGTAAGGTAACCACATGCACTGCATTGTTCGTGCAGCACTGATTCCACTTGGTAACAATGGTTATAGTTGAGGACTGATATTTTTTGTTACTGTTTGTAACAAATACAGTAAATGGGCAGACGGTGAAATTTGACCAGAGTAATGGGGAGAAAATCAGGAGAAATGAAAGTCCAGCAGAACAGTGGGAGAGTGGCATGGTAATCTGTCTCCTGGGAAAATTGGGAGGGTTGGCAAGTATGTGTGCTTTTGACCTGGCCCAAGCAGGCAGGCACTGGTGGGCGCAAATTGCAGTTATCCATGGCATCAAAATTGCAGTGTGCCACTGGACTGATAACACACCCACTACCGTGCCTCTCCTCCCGCCTTGGAGCACAGCGTGTCACCCAAAATGCGCCCAGGCAAGGAGAAACCATCACTGCACCTCACAGAAATGTCACTGCAAACTATCACACTAACAGCTTGTAAGACGTTACAATTTCTTCTATTTCAATTACACTTTTTGTGTAACTCATGGTTTAGAAGGACATAGTTTTTACTATTTACTATTAAAATTTTTTAAGTTTTTACTATTTTTACTATTAAAGAGGCGTGTGCGATCTCAGAATTGGGATGTTCCGAATATTTTTTTTTTCCATATTTTTTCAGTATTATTGATCTGTTTAAATAGTTTGCCTATGATCACAGACGTAGCATATTAAACTGACTTCACCAGTTTCATTTAGTGAACTCAGAAAAGGAGGTGGAATTTGTTCCTGTCTCCTGGTGAGTCTGTTCCCTGCCTCTCATACAGAGAGAGAGAGAGAGTTTGCTTTGGGAATATTCTAATTATTTTGATCACTAATTTAACATTAGTGAGGTCAGTTTTTCTGCTTCCTGTCCTGGCGGGTCTGATCTAGCCTGGCTAACACCAGACTCTAGAGACTCGCAATACAGTAAAGGCTCTTTTGAACTTCTTGGCTTATCATGTAGTTAATGAGGGGGCTGTGCCTTCAAACTTAAGGTGGCATCTGATGCTGGCTGGATATCACCAATTTGAAACTAACAAATTGTGATCGATGTTTTGCTTAAGCACTGCTTCACAAACAAACATTCATTCATCTGCTGTTTACATGTGTGAGTTAAGCTGTGCAATGTGCAGCTAATTTGAGGCCATTAGCAATGGCAAGTACAAGGGGTGGCCCCAGTGTCTTAACTGGTACAGCAGGAGATGCAAGACTCAGTCAAAGCTGTCAGTCGGTTTTAGCACAAATAGGACAAAACTAAAATGCCTATTGGGGGTTGGGGGGGTGCCCAGATGTGTGTGAGAGTTATGAACCAAAACAAAAATATAAGCACTAAAGCACCATCAATGTGCATGGGTTGTCTTGGCAGGGGGCCATAGGAGCCCACCTGCTATATATATTGTTGCTCCTTACAATTTATGATTATGATTTATAACCTGCAGGGGGTTTTATAGGAGGAAAACAAAGAAATAATGCGATTGTGTTCTTAGACCTAGAAATTAACTATTAAACCTGTGCTTGATTAAAACAATAATGATTTCATTTAAAGTTTTGATTTAATAAAAGCCGGGACAGCATTTTATCCTTTATCACAACATGTCTTGGTGTTTATCATTTATGCGAACTGCTCTTCTTTAAACTGTGCATAAGACAAAATGTCAGTTAAAAGCCATGCCCGCTGAGTTTTCTGTACTTAACTTGAACATGTGTGAATGAGAAAACCTTGACTTTTATACTTTTATCTCTAAACCTTTCTTTAAAGGTCACCTAATCCTTATCTTGGTTGCATTAAACACTTTTTTGTGTTATCCTTATCTTGCAGCTAAGGGGACATCCTTATATCATGGCATTACTGTTTATTTGTTGAATTACACACCTGACAGCTATATCCTTGCCTTAAATATTATGAACTGTTTACCCAAAATATTAAAACAGCAATATTGTCCCACTTACTTCCAGTGCAATTTATCCATCCAGATTGTCTTTGTACGATTTGGCGGGGTTTCCAGTCTGCTGCGATGTTCTCTGTGTCCTGGCATCCCTGCACAATGAGGCTAGATGGGTATTCTGTTTTAGAGCTCAAACTGTCAAAAGTTTACATGTGGAAAACTCAACAGCAGCAGCTCCTTCCACAAACAATGGCATGGATACCCAGCACAATCCACACCCTAGGGGGCAAAGTTTCAGTGGGAACTATTTCCCGCTGAGGAATACTGGCAAACTGTATCCATCCACCCACAATTAGTATGAATTGGAGGCTGTAGATAATGCCGGGTATCATTAATGACACACTGTAACACATTACTTTTTCTAATAGAGTTCTCTTCTACCAAACATACAAACACTGATGCCACTGTGAAGAATCTGTGGCTCTGCTTGAGAAAATGACAGCTATCTGGGGATCATTGACCATACAATTTACATTTCTAATGATAAAAACGCAAACAACCAATTGATGACGAAAACACTGGTAACTGCAAAGCAACAGGCCATACTTGTGAGAGTAGACAGTGATTGAGGTAGAGCATGGGATGGAGTTTTGAAATGTGTAGTCAGTGAAGACAAGATATTGCTCCAAACAGTGGAGCACAGTGTGAAATGCCTTATTTCTCCTATTTGCAGATTCACTTAAACTCAGTCGAGTTGTCTGTGAATGGCTTTCTTCAAGTCAGTCTACCAATTTTCTCTAAGATTTAAGTCTGGGTTTTGGCCAGGACACTCAAGGACTTTCACATTCTTGTTCTGAGGTCATTCCAGTGTTCATTTGGTTGTATAGTTAAGGTTATATTGTCCTGTTGGAGCATGATGTGACTTTGTCCTACTATTAAGTCCTTGGTAATCTGAAGTAGGTTATCCTCAAGTATTTATTCTAAACACACTTGATACTGCCACCACATGCTTTGATGGGATGATGTTTGCTGAGATGATGTATTATGGGTGATGAGCTGTGCCTGTGTCTGCTTTAGACACAGCACTTTGCATTAGGGCCAAAGAATTTAATTTTCATTTCATCAAAACACAGACTTTTTACCTCAAGCTTTCAGGGTCTTTCGCATGCCATTCTACAAATTCTAGGCCTGCTACCATTTGCTTTTATAAAATCAAAATTAAAAAAAGGCATCCATTAGTTATTATAAAACACGTGAGAAATGTTGAAGAAAGTTTAAGCCTGGATTTTATTTCACTGAAAATAAAGGAACATCTATGTAAAGTAACAGTATGAAATGAATGTCCAGGATATTAAAGAAATGCTCCAATGTTTTGGGCAAAACACCCTTTTTCCAACTTATAACCGCTGAACACATGTATCCATTCATCTGTGTTCAGTGGTTATAGCTCCTACCATCTAACCTCTACACTTTTTTTTTTTAATTCAAGACTTGTATTTCAAATACAAATGATACATTGTGTAAATAAGACAGGTTCAGCAGCTTTCGACAGCTTTCTCTTTGATAGAGCTAGGCTAGTGATTCCTGTAGACAGAAGAGTTAGAGCACGCACATCCCAATGAAGCTCAAGTGCCGGACAAAGAGCACAAATAATGAAAAACGTTAAGTCCAACCACTGAAAAAAATTGCTCCCAAAATTTATTGATAATTGACGTTTCAATCGTTATGGGATCTTCATCAGAAGAATATGAAATGCTACCCCTTGGAACCAAACCAGTGGATGTACAGAGGTGAAAATGGCATCGAACATTTTGCCTCAGTCTGGATGTAAGTGAAAAAAGGTTAAAAAGGGTTTAAAAAAAAGGTATTTTGCCTTCAACCCTCTTTTCCTTCAAAGTCCAAGCTAGTTTTATACATAGCCCTCACCATAAATAGCACTGGGAACAGTAAGGGCAAATGTCTTCAGTTAATGACATACAATAAGGCACTCAGGAATCTGAAATAAGCAAATTCAAATATGAAGTAATAAGTTCCTTAGTACAGCTCATCCACAATCAAAATAACATTCAATAAAATAAGTTACTAATAGAAAATAAGCAAGAAAAAGCCATCAGACAATATGCAGCCACCACTTTCATGTTTAATACCAATGGGTTAGACATCAGATACAAGTCGTACATCATCACAGCAATGTTGTATCACTAACATTTAAACTGCAACTTGGAATCCATGTTTTATTTACTTAAAACAGCTTGGAGTCTCACTCAGAAATAGAAAGGTTTTGTCATTTTTCAATATGTGCAAGTAAAGGCACCAAAACAGTGCTCAAAGGCGCTTAACAAAAAGTTGCACAACAGAATGTTTAGAGTATTTGTTTAGAGCATCCATAAATTTAGAACAGTGAAACACATGTCACTCAGAGATTCAGAGCTCCAGCCTCAGGGAATTGGACTCAAACTCTCAATCTTGGGATGAATTTCTGACATTAGAGTTGCAGTATTATTCAACAAAAATATATACAGGCAGCAGTAGAGAGGGGCAAACAAAAATGTGAGTTGCAATGATAACTATTGCTTAAATGTCTGCAGAATAAATGGCTATACTAATTCCACTATTAATTTGCAAATGCTATACTTTTAACAGGAACACAGTACGCAAGCTGACATGCTGACACACTGTGAAACCCACCAGTGTTCATGAGTGTGCTATGAAACTGTTACAAAGCCTGTTTGCAGGTGTTATGAATGAGTTATTAACCAGGTTTAAAGTAAAGCCTTTCCATGTGATTGAGCTTCTCCAGCCCCGTGTGTTCTGTGGGGAGCAGAGCATCATGGGGTTGCCTTGACAAGCTCATCCATCAACACAGCATGTTCAAGTCCCCATCAAGTGCCTGCACTGCTCCATAAAGTGGAGGAGGAGAGGTGACACTCCCTAAACAGGATATATGGTCTCTCACTGAGACACAAATTAGACAGTAAATACATTACAGTGGAAGTCGCCTCTTCCACAGCAACATCTTTGTACTGCCTCTGTGCCAAAATCAACACTACCAAGTTGTATTAGGAGAGGCTGCCTGCCTGCCTGCCAACAAGACACACATTTGCATTTGATTACCCCAACATCAAGCAGTCACATCAGAATAGCTTATTAACAGAGTGACAGCATTATCTTTAAAATGGAATCCATTTCAGATTAGTGTTTGCTTGGTAAAAATACTAATCCATAAAAGATCTCTTTATCATATTAAAAGTCAGTAAAATACTCTGATATTTTTGATTACTCTGTCCTGAAAATATATTGAATATGAAGGCATGGTATTTTATTACCAGACTGTAAAAAAAAAAATCTTCATGTACAACAGTTGATTTGGTCTGCAAAGAATATGAATCTGGCTTGTCATTTCTTTCTGCCTACCTAGCTGGATTATATGTCTCAGTTGTCACACAGTGTACAGCACTGCACAGCGTGCGGTAAACAGACACACCTCTCACACCTTCCAACACACTTTCAAAGCTTATATACCCATAGCTACAGAACTAGTTTGACACTGAGGCCTTTGATAATATTAAAGGTATGATGGCAGCCTATCAACATTTTGTGCAAAGAGGGCGCTGACATTGTGAAGTGTTTACATTGAAAACCTCAAATCATAGATGAGACTCAGGGTGTGCTGTGTGCTTTTTGTACATAGGAACACAAGAAGCATGCACTGATGGAATTGTGCAGAGGTTGGTGACATGACATGGCATTACATTCCAAAAATGATTAAAACCACGTTTGTCACCATTCAACAATGGTGTGGATCTTGTAAACAGTCGTCCCTCAGTGGTATAGTGGTGTTCCGATGACAGTTCTCCGAGCTGGACACAAACAATTCCGGAGACTCAAAAACTTTGCTAAAATTCTCCATTGGCAACCTGCTGATCGGTCATGTCGTGACTAGCGCAGGCAGCTGAAATTCCTTTGGAATTTAAATATTTCACTTGTCCCTCCATGATGGAAAGCAGAGGGCTAATGACTATCACAGTAGAGTCCCTACACACATCTAGCATAGCCAATTTGAACTAATATTGAGCTCAGTGTCACCCAAGCCGGATTAAACTTTTGCCAAATCCTGTGGGCAAACAAGCCAAATGTCCTGTCCAGATACTAAAGTTCTCAAACAAAGTTTCTGGAGAGGTTTGAACTCATCAACACCGTGTTGCTGTTTTTTCCACATTTGCCCCAAAGTGTTCAAAATGCTCCTCATGCAGCTCCATTCTGTTTTCTGTTTATGCGGTTTCTTGTCAGGGACTATTCACTGCATCAATAGCTAAAGAGAAGGTTAAGACCTCCCCTTTGCCTCTTCCTATAGAGATCCACTATCTGTTGTGCCCAGAAGCTCATTTCATGACTCTTGCAAGTGTTTGTTGCAAGAGCTTCTGGGTTTCTCAGAGTACTAGGGGACTATTAAGCAAGCAAGCAATCTAGCTAGCTGCCTCACATAAAAAAGCTGGATGCTAAAGATAGATAATTTCAAAAGAGCTGTGAGACTTATTACTACCAAATGTAAAGAAAAGCATGGAAAAGTTCTATTTGCCGTGAGGAGAGATAGTGCCTCGATTCGGAGAAAATTGCCAGTTTTATGGCAAGCAAGGGGAATGTTGTTATTGAGCTTGTTGATGAAAGGCAAGGCACTTGTCTTTTCTGTGTGACATAACAGAGAATCTCAATGCCCTGAATGTAAAACTGCAAGGACACAAACAGGCGTTCATGAATATGCATGCTGCAGTGAAAGCCAATTCAAACAAACCCGCATTTATGGGAGAGTCAAATGCAACAGGAAACCACAAATTTAGCAATAGCTTTGCTAACCTTGATGCACACAAATTGAGTTTTTAAAGGTTTTGCAAATCCATTTGCAGTTGATGTGGAGAGTTTTCCAGAATACTCACGGATAGAAGTGAATTAATTACAGTGGAACAGCCCACTGAGGGCCAAGTTTGAATCTCTGGAGGCAAAAGAGTTTGCCCCTTTCATCTCAGACACAATGCCACAACTCCGCCTTGAGGCTGCCTGTGTGCTGGGTATGTTTGGAAGCATTTATTTGTGTAAACAAATGTTCTCCGTGATGAGGTTCAACAATCATTTCACAGGTCTGCCAGACACACAAAAAGAGGTGCTCTCCTACTTTTTCAAAACTGTCTGCAATCTGATTTTTGGTTTTATTTCAGCAACAGTAACAGCCTTCAGTTACAACGCTGTTTTTGTTGTCAGTGACTTTGATTTCTGGTACATGTGATTATTTAATATCCTTCCAGTTAACTTGCACTCAAACAGTCACGTCTGTGCAGTCAAACTAGCTGCAGCAACGAGTTGATACACAGTGAGCACTATCAATCGCAAAACAAAAAAAAAAAAAAAAAAAAAGAGAAAAAGCAGAGAATAATGGAAAAAGTAGGCATTGTATAATAGAGTGAGGAATGGCCAGAGACAGAGCCCTGGTGATTGGCTTAATGAGCAAAAAATAAACAAAGGAAAAAAAGAGAAGAAGAAGAAGAAGAAGAAAAAAAAGACCCTGTCCAAATTACACTAAATATTGACAGGCACTGGCTTCTGATTGTCAGAATGTGTGAAATGATGGAAAGGTCAAAAACATGATTTGGTTCTACATGTTCTACAAAAGGTTAGCGACTGTGTCAGAATAGTTACTGGCTTTCTGTCTATAACAGAATGACTTGTCCATTTGGAAATGTCACATATTTAGGCAATTATGTCCACAAAGATTGATAATCTGTACACTGTATTGCATTTTGCACTTTTGGAATTTATAGGTGATGCTGTTATTCAGAGAGACTTGCAAAGGTGCAACTGTAAAATATGTTTGAATTCCTAGATAACCATGTTTACAAGGGAGCAATATAAGGGATATAAGAGTTCAAGGATCATGGCCATAGAGTCCTAACACTAGATGTAAAACAAATATTGCTGTGACTTGACAAAGATCATATATAATACAGAAGTGCTAGGAGAGAACAAAATAATGTAAGATGAAAGGAAAGGCAGACTTTTTTCCCACTTCATGGCAAGCTTAATAGGTCAAGTAAATCATGTCATACAGATATTGTATATTTCAGAGTATACTCTAAAGTCTGTCTGCTTGGCATAGACCAATCATGCTGTGATTGAAATAGAACTTATTTGAGTTTCAGGCGCAGTGGATAATGGGACTCGGAAAAACTTTTATGATTGCCAAAAGCAGCACCAACCAATCCCACTTCTTCATAAGTAAACATTCAGCATTTTAAATGCAGTACAGTGTCTCGCAGGGCCTACTGAAAGATAAAAAATCATTAAAAGCACAATAATACTTAAAATAATACAGCACAGCTAAAACTGAAGAGCTTCTCTGAAACTTCTTATTCATTTTATAAGGGGAAAAGAGTCTTCAAAGTCTCTTGGTGTTTACCAAAAGAGTAAACAGTTTTTCATTCTAGCAACTAATTAGTGCTACAAGAGTTGTTACAAAATAAAATTGTGGTTATGGGAAAAAACATTTGACAAATGGTTTATAGTAGTGTTATGATTTTGTTAAGGCTTTTCCTTTGCATGTGCTATTGATCTTTAGAATTTATGATTTTTTTGCAGAACAGAGAAGTTATATATCAACTTATATCAACCCCACCCACCCCACCTCTATCTCTCTCTCTCTCTCTCCCTCTCTCTCCCTATCTATATCTATCTATCTATCTATCTATCTATCTATCTATGTGTGCGTGTGTGCGTTTGTGCGTGTGTGTGTGTTAAAAGCAAAGCATTATGGCATGCAGTGACAAGAGGTAAAAGGATTTTGCTTTATGACAAGAATGACTTCCACCTCTTCATCATAAGCTCCCCATTGACAGCTTAACCTGATTTGCTTTTAGCTGTAACCAGGTGAAAAGGATTAGAAAATACACTGATTGAGTGAAACGTGGAATTCCTGTGATGGACGAGTCACTGGTCCCCCAACCTTGCTGGCACATACCACCTAATCAATATATGGAGGTCAGGGAGCATGTTTCTGAACTGCTGAGAAAAGAAGTAATTCGAGAGAGTTCAAGCTCCTGTGCTTCACCCATTGTTTTGGTGCGCAAGTCTGATGGAAGTCTAAGACTATGTGTAGACTACAAGAGGCTGAGGCTCAAAGACAAGGTGCAGCACGCATCACTCCCACACGTTGATGAAAGCCTGGATGTTCTGAGTGGTGCAGAACTCTTCTCAGCAATCAACCTCGCAAGTGGATACCACCAGATTGTAGTCCTTGAGAAGGATAGCAACAAAACAGTGTTCACCACGCCATTTGGCCTATATGAATGCCTAAGGATGCCCTTCCAGCTGTGTAATGTACCATTGACTGTAGTCTTCCAAATTGTGTTAGAAGACTAGATTTTTTTGAATGACTTGCTTGTGTTTTCATTGACATTCCAGGATCACCTGTTGAGGCTCCAGCCGGTCCTTAAGACGTTGAGGGAGACATGGCTCAAACAGTCAAAATGAAGAAGTGCCACTTTCTCCAGCCCAAGATCAGGTTTCTAGGTCACCAAGTCTCAGCCCAAGGCAGAGGTGCAGATCACAGATAAGTGCAGTGAAGCAGTGGCCAATCCCTAGTACTGTAAAAGAGCTTAGGTCCTTTTTGGGCTTTTGTAGTTACTATAGAAGGGTAATTGAAGTTTTTTCCCAGACTGCAGGTTCCTGTCATGATGTTGTAAATGCTTGTATCAGAGAGAGTAGTCAGGCCAGGGTTAATCAGTTGTTCAGATTGGCCTGGATGACGCAGTGTCTGCTAGCTTTTGAGAAACTAAAAGAAAAGCTTACTACTACTCCCACACTGGACTATGAAGAATGCAGCCTACCTTTTATACTGGAGACAGAGGGTAGCAGTCTAGGTTTAGGTGCAGTTTTACACCAAGAGCATGGGGGTAGGAATAAAGCCATGGCCTATGTGAGTCGGAAGCTCAGAGGGGCTATGAAGGATGATCAGAATTGCATTTCTGGGGTCCAAGTTCACCATCATCACAGATAACAACCCACTGTGTGACCTCTCCACCGCCAAAGAGGTTTCTCATATTAGAGAGTGTCACCAGCTGTTATTACCTGCCTCCCTCAAGGAACCAGTGCTCACAAACGAGCATGATCAGATGGGGCATCAGGGCATAGGTCTGTTGAGACAGAGATGTTTTTCGGGGGTACACATGAGGATGTAGAGAAGTGGGTGGAGAGATCCTGTTGACAAAAATGCCACACATGCCACAGATGGTCGTGAGAATGTACTCGTGATGACAGATGTATTCACAAAGTCCAGTCAAGTTTTTCCATGCATGATTAGAAAGCAGATACTACTGCTAAAGTCATCCTAAAAGAGTGGTTTATGTAGTACGGGGTACCAGAACACCCACACTCCGACCAGAGCCGAAATTTTGAAAGCGCAGTAATCGCTACATTATACAAGTTGTATGGGGTGAAGAAAATTTGCACAACGCCCCATCACCCACAAGGGAACCCACAGTGTGACAGGTTCAGTAGAACCTTACATGACCTCTTACCCGAGCTTCCCCCTGAAAAGAAGTGGCACGAGAGGCAAGAGCAAGGGAGCGTGCTCAGTGGAAGGCTGCAGAGAGAGTGGCTCAGCAACAGGAGAGGGTAATGCTGTCTGCCTGTTGATGTGGGACAATTGGTATATCTCCGCTATTTTCCACCAGGAAGGAATAAAATACAGGATGCCTGGTGCATAGATCCAACTTACGGCCATGTGTGAGGTCCATACTAATGCTGAGGCAAAGTCACCATGCAGCTTCTCCCGTGGATGAGCCTACCTTGAGTATGGAGTCAGAGACCGAGTTTGTGGATCCAGAGGTTGTGATGGTGGAAGAACTCAGGTATCCAGCAGCTGAGAGATCCACAACTCTGGAGCCTTAGGATTTGAATCTGATAACTGACGAGTCAAAAAGCCATGCGGATGATATGGCTGAGAGCGTGGTGGAGAGTGAGGATGCACCCGGGCGAGAGATCAGTGACATACCTGATGATGACTCACGGGCAGAATCAGTGCCCTGTCCTCATCCCATGTTGGAGAGTGTCAGCTTACCTGCTGATGAAGTAGAGGCGAGGCCTGTGCCTTGCTTCTGAGCGAAGGGAAGGGAGAGAAGGGAAGGAAATGTTAGGGTAGACACACCAATTCCCCCTCCCAGCAAAAGTCAGAGGGCAACAGTGGGGATAAACAAAAACCCGTTTAACTTACCTAGGTCAGCATGCAATGTGGCGTCTCTTTGTCAAGACGTACTTTCTCTCAGGTGTTGGCAGCTGTGGTTCTCAGGTATGCTAAAATGGCATTTTAGTAGCTGTATATACATTGTGATGGAGACAGGATTACTCCAGGTGCTCTGTGCATTGTGATGAAGTCAACGGGCAAGGGAGTCGCAGTTCACAGCAGGAAGAGCGGGCTGTATTATACCACAAGCCGTCGCTGATGTTTGTGGGTAAATATTCCTTTATATCATGATGAAACACTAAAATGGTGGTAAATACTGATGCATGGGGATGTTACTAAGCAAACTAAGTGAGTCTCGGGAGTGATGTTTTTGTACTTTCTCCTGTATTTGTAGATTTGCAACATGTGTGTCTAGTATACATTATTCGTGGGTGTCTGTGGGTGTAATAGACTACTAAGCTGAGGGACAGTGTAAGTTAACATATAGGCTGCTAAAACCATGCAAAGTAATGTTTTAATGTTTTATGAATTTATTGAGTAGTATATGCTTATTGTGCCAAGCACAGAGGGGAGATGAGGATGGTGCCAGCTCTCCCTCATGTTTATCTTGGTGGGCGTGCTGCGTATTGAGTTAGTTGAATCTAAAATACTCCTATGATAATGAACATAGAGTTTATTTTCACTGTTTGCTACTGTAAGAGATTATTTTGATGAAAATATTGTGTAAAGTGATGTACTTTCAAGTATTCAACTGTGAAGCGTTAAATATGAAGTAGGAGTTATTCACTGAGCTTGAGCTGTCTAAGCAATGTACATTTTGTTGTATCCTGTTTGAATTATTTCTATACCAGGCTTGAGAGCCCACAGCCATTGTCCATTGTCTGTTGTCTATTGCTGTGAATACTAGCTTGAGTTAAAGGTTAAGCCTTACAGTGTTGAAGATAAGGATGCATTTAAGAGAATATTTTGTTTTTGTCAGTTTTGCTATAACTGATAGTGTAAATTGAGCACTTTATTGAGCACCATATGTTGATGGTGCCGAGGTTAGGTTAAAGAGCCTTATCTTATTATAAGGTCTTTGTTGTTAAGACGTGCGAAAGACGTAGAGACTGAGACCAAAATTGTGTTCTCTTATATTTACTTTGGAGACTGTCTTGTCTCTGAGTTTTCCTTGCATTCCCAATAAAGACGAAGACCCAAAAGAGAAAATGCCCCAAAAATGCATTGTATGCCCTGTTCCTTTATTTTTAACCTGGCTACATTGCAAAAATAAGTAAAGCAATTTTTAAATGGGTTATAATCAGAATAATTTAATACAATTTTCAGGCTATCAGAACAAATCAACCTTGCAGTTATTCTGAACATGAATGTAATTTTATAACGAACCTGATTTTTCTGCCCTTGCATACTGCATACTTTGTACTTCCATAGTTCAATTATTGTTGTTTTTCACCAGTGAGAAGTAGTTGAGGAGGTGCAGGAGCTATATTTGGGTTTGAAATTCATGTTGGATCATTTACTTCAAACTCAATATCAGCCCAATCATATACCAGGCTGGCATTGGCAGGTTGGCCTTGTAGTTGCAAAAACTGTACTGTAACTAGAGGGTCCCAGTTTCAGCGCCTCACACAGCCAATATTATGTCAATCAGCAGCCGTGTTTCCTGTCAAAATGTCCTTGAGCAAGACACTGAAGACTTTCCACTCACTGTAAGTCATTCTGAATCGGTGCTGGCTGAATGCCAAAATATGGTATTGACATTGTTTCTTTCAATATAGCACGCATAAGACAGTCAAATATGAAGTGAGCATCATTCTCCTCCAAGGTTATGCATTTAAATTTACTTTTGAACATACATAGGACTTGAACTGCATTATGCAAAAAAAATCTGTCAGCACTGTGACTGTTATCACAATAAGATGTCAATGATGTCAAAGATGTCAAGATGCGCTGTCAATAGTGACTGAGGATTTTGCTTTAAAGCGATAGCGAACATTGCACTTTTAACATCTGTTTTGTAATAAATATATAAGCACCAGACTATGAGAGTGTTCCACACTGAGCACATTTTGTTTTTTCTTTGTTTTTCAACGTGCATGTCAGAATCAAATTTCCTTGAGCATTGTCGTCCTCATGAGCAACATGTAGCTCCACTCCCACCCCCCCATCCAATCAGAACATGATATCCCATCTATAAAATATAATGCTTTATCATGGGAGCACTTTGACATGAGTAATGGGCCATTTGTTTGAAGCACAGCTATAATTTTCTTAACAACTCTCACAGATAATAAAGAACCATGAGAGGCTCTTTGTTACAGTGCTGGAAGACATGGACAGCTGATATGCAACCTGCTCTGCCTCCTCTGTTCTCCTACTGCATCCCCCAGGCTACTTCAACAACATACCAACATGCAACAACACTAAAAGGGCCTTTTGTACTTGAGTCATCCAAGAGAGTCACAGGCCTTGAGGAAGTGTAATTCGTTATCATGCCATCAACACCATATTTCTTCTTTAAACTGAAAGAAGAATGGATTAATAAATAAATAAAATGACACAACACCAACTCTACACAAACATTCAATCTGTACATACCATAAACACATGAAGTACAATGCAGTGTAAATAAAGTATTACAAAAGCTCAAATAGAACCCTTTCCTGAAAAAATACAGTTCGTGGATGACATTTAAAGCTTTCATTTTCAAAGTTCAGTGCTCAGTACCATTCAAATACAGAAAATCAATTATGTGTATCATTTTGTGAACCAAGGACTTTTACTTGCTATACTTTGGTACTGTATAGTACTACACTAATAGTGGTACACTACTGCATAGTATACTCTAGTAGTGTTCTTTAGGGACTTACTAAACCTTTAAAAGTAGCATTACTTGTTTTAATTGGGTCGATTAAATAAAGCAGTAGCTGATAGTTTGGAAATGGAAAATTTTGTAATATATATAATACTTTTTTTTTCTGTGATCACAGTCATTTGCCTTATATGCCTGTTTTTGAACATTTTGAACATTTTTAGTGGATTTTTGGCACTGTTCTGTGCTACTTTTATAGAAAGCAGCTATTCAATCATGATATGAATCTCATTTTGGCAGAAAGGCTGTGCTGCTTTGCATGATTGGCTGTATTGCTGTCCTCTCACACTCCCACAGATATGCATTTGATTTGTCACCAGCATCTAAAGACTTATCTAAACATTGCAAAGACTCTCTGAGTAAATGTTCTGCACTGGCACACTTCATCAGCACAGAAACCAGCTATACTGCAAACGGGTCTTATAAGTGTCTCCCTATGAAGGCAGATTAGAATGCACAGCAAAATAAAGAGAATAAATAATGTGAAGATGACTTGGCACATAAAGACATGCTGGCCATGGTACATTATTACCATATGATAAGAAGGCTGTCAAAACTTTCATTCATTTTTTTCCCTTGAGAGGAGAATAAAAGAAAACAGGCAAAACTTAAGTAATTGGCTTCACAAGTTGCAGCTTTATCCGCTTCCATTTCCAGGCCGAGCTGGAGGAACCTGCCATGCTTGTCAAATCTTCTTGACTGTTACTGTGATGACCAAGAAGAGAGCAAAATGGCCCCCATCTCAAAAGAGCAGGGGGAAAATACAGGTTTGGTCAAGTGTGAAGGAACATCTCATTATATAAAAGTGAAAAACATTGGCAGCAACCAAAAAAAGAAGGATATTTTCAAAATTAAATTGTGGATTAAACTATATTCTAGCACAACTTTCTTGATAAATAATTAGGTTACAAAGAAGATTTGGGCATCATTAGCTCTACTCCTAACAGCAATAATTTGTGACATTTTCATATAAATAAATGCCCCATTTTGTCAGCTGGTACTGATGAAGCTTATATCCAGGTCTTACATTTGCTATTCTAAACATGCAGAATTGGTAGGTCTGTCTGTCACGCATAGGAAATGATGCATTTTATGTTACAGGTGTTGTGCCTGTACACCCTTAAAAAAAGCGTTTCCCCTGGCGCTGTTTCCTCAGCATGTGGTATTATGTTGTCACTACACAAGATGACTATTGTGGGAGACATGCACTGAAGCAACAATGGTTAGCTTGGAATAAAACACTTCTGCAGCTGTAATAATCAGTGATTGCACCACGGCTGGAACTGACAGAGAAGAGATTGATTGCAAAGTGATCACTGGAAAGTGCACTGCAAGAACGGCACGATTTCTTATCACTGAAGATGTCAGCAAAATCCAAAAAAACAAGATTACCACTTTGAACAGACAACTCAGGCAACACTTGAGAGTAGTGTGCTATTCCTCAGGAAGAGGGATTCAAGAAGTTAGCAGTGTCTTCTAGCCCTTTTCCACCTCTTAAACAAGAGAAAACAGGCTTTAGTGTCAATCTCACCACCTGTTTTGCCTCTGTAGCCGGCCAGTGTAACAGCTAAAAGTATCAAATCCCAGTGTATCTATTGTGCCTTTAATATCTCTAATAAATCACATCATCTGGACTAACCTGACAACGTTATCATACCAATGACAAAAATCCAGAGGTGAATGTTGAAGTGCATGACAGCCACATGTGGATGGGGACAATGATTGTTGTTTTACTGTGCTTAGCTAAAACATTGTACAGTTTACTTCTAGTTGAATAATGAGTTGTTGTGTTCGGTGCTGAGCATTGGTGAATAGATAGATAAAAACAAATTGCTGTAGGTAGATTAAACCCTCTGTTTTAGTAACAAATGTAAACAGTTACAAATGTAAACAAGCTAATCTAGCACTAAACTGGAAAACCATTTGTAATGAATAAACAAAAAGCTGCAGACCCTACTGTGATTTAATTTCAGAATATCACAGCCTGCCTGGAATATGGATTATTAATCCACAAGTAATTAATCCTGGATTAATTATGTTTCCTTACCTACAGTGGGAGTGGTGTGCCTAGTGAAATCTGGTGGTGAACAGGCGCAATATGTATATCTTTGCGCTGTTAACTGTTTATCTGACTGCTACACATCTCTGATAACTAAAAAGTGTCACATTACTGTTACACAAACACAGTTACATAGAAACCGGGGCCAACTGTAGAACTTTGCGTTTAATTTCCATGTTGGCTCTGTTAATTCGAGTACAATCCTGCAGGGTACTGAACTGAAGACCCGTATGCTCATTGGCCTGGAGTCCTGCCTATTCACCGGCTACAAGCCGAAGGCAGCTCTTCAGTTGGGTGACCGTGAAGGCTCGTCACACACAGGTGCTCATGCATGAGGCATTTTCCAGAAGTAGTCCATTTAGACATTTTTTGCCAAAGTACGTTGGTGTGGGACATAGTGAACACAGGGAATAGAGTCGACACTTGGATTGTGCTCCACGAAGAGTTTGAGAATTTTGAACAAACATTTTCATATACCCTTTTTGCTTCTATTTGTCAAAGTCGCCAATCCACGCTAACAGAAATAGCTACAGTTTTTAGAATCTTTGTTCTCTGTGATACATGCAGTTAAATCTTTAAAGGCAACTTAGAGTGAGTAGTTGATACTGTACAAAATTTCTAGTTGTTGTTTTTATTTATTTATTTATTTATTTTATTCTATTTTATTTTATTGGTAAAGTGTTCCTTTAAGTAGAATATGTAGGATGTCTTTTAGATCTGGTCCTACTTGTTGTGATGAGAAGAAAGCAATCATTTGAGATGCATATCATGATTACATGTTTTTGAAGTCCCCTGATTGTGCAATTGGCTTTAAGTTTTGAGAGCACAAGCATCTGTCTCTGAGATGGTCTGAGCTAGAAAGGAAGTTTGAAAAAAGGATAAACCTCCCATGCATGGCAAGGAAGAGTGTGCTTGCGGTTGGATTAATGAAACAACACGATGTGTCCTAACTTTGGTAACACTTTGAGCTTGCGAGCCAAATGAAACCAAAGTGTTGCTAAGGGGGGAGGGAGGGTGCAGCTATCAGCATATTTTAGTAAGGAAAGCGGATGGCCAGTTTACGTCTGTGGTGTAGTCCAAACATGACACATCACTTTCAGGCGTAGCTGTGGTAGGACCCTGAGGCTAGTTGGTAGCCAAGCCCAGATGGTAGCAACACCACGGATCCCCTGCTGAAGTTCCTCAGTGGGAGTGTGAAGTGAGCGGGGGTGTCATCATTAATCTCACACGGACAAAAAAACAAACACTGGTGCAGCAGGGTGAAAACATTTCCCTTCTTACTATTCAAAATATCAGCTGTTAATCACCTTGCCAGAAATTTTACATAACCTCCCCACCCCCCCTTCGCG
>OMKZ01033269.1:8177-26574 GCA_900302535.1 Neoniphon sammara | reverse complement strand
TCCCTCGAAATGACCAGTATCTTAGTGTTGAGACTGTAGAGATGCCCCACCCACCCTGTATCCCAGAGTGGATTTCACTGGGGGATGTGAATGGTTGTGAACATGGATGTTAGTGTGCAAGTGTGCCTGTGCACTCACATGATGTGTGAAGGTGTTAAAGGTGTTAATCAATACGATGCGGTTGATGATAATGTGATGAGGAGAGCAGGAATCCTTTTGGAGACAAAAGAACTGGGGGGAGCAGCCATCACGGTTAGAGCCGTGGGCTGCAGCAAGAATGAGCACTAATCATAATAATTAACATTTCCTACATTGTCTGGGCTTTGCGTTAAAACTCATTCCTGCTCAACAGCTTGCCCTCAATCTGTCTATCTCCCCTCATCAATGAGTGCCTCAGCGCCCTGAGGACACTGCATACATTGACCCTTACTAGCCGAAAAGATAGCAGAGGACATTTTCACATTTCACAGCTCAGACATCCCTCTCTAACAACCCTCCAGAGGTGGCGTGGCTGCTGTGCATGTGATTTGTTATTTGTTGTGCTCCTTTCTCTAAATCCCCCCATATATGTATGGGCTTTTAATGGGATATTTTAGAGATATGTCACACAAGGCCTGGTATGTCTAATCTCTATTTGCTATATGCCCTTGTGACAAAGTCACAGCTCCCCAGCCTTTCACGCTCAAGGGATTTGATTGAAATTGGGAGTAAAATAGCAGGGGAGAGTTTAACTGGTATGGATATTTATATTAGCCAAAAAGGTTCTTGGGGTCTCTTCTCCTCTTCTGTGTGTCAAAATAACAGCATCTGACCTTGCCACTATTTAACCCCATATGATGAAGAACACGTGTAGATTCACACAGTATGAATTAGGTCATTAGAATTAGAATTAGAACATATAATGGGTCCAGTTTGTGTGTAGAAGATGTGGTTTTGATCCAAAATGAGAGATCCAGTTTTTGGAAAATATGACACCAACTCTGACAAAATTATCACTGGGGTAAAAGCAAACCCGCTGTTGGATATTATTGAAGTTATTAGCCATCTTGAACCTACTAATTACATTTTAAAGGGTGTAATCATATGTCATTCAGTTTGTTTCCAAGGGGGATAACATTTACAGCTGAGCCATTTCTGAGGTCTCTGCATTATCAACACTGGTGTGGTTGTGACGGGAGCCAACAATTCAGATCCTTCAAAGCTTTCCATTTCGCATAAATTACACTTTTCAGTTAGACCGAATCTCTTACAGATTTGACAAACTAATCATTATTAATTCCTAATCTTAGACATGTTTAGTTTTGCATTTGAATTGGCAAAGGATCCATTTCATGGTGTTAGCGAACCTTCCATCTCTCATTTTGGGCTTCATTTATCACTCCTTTGTTATGAGGAATAGGTGATTTCTTTGATAAGGCACAGTGGTATTAGCCATTATCCAGCCCAGTATAATTAGCTATATCAGGATTCACCACTATGCCTCTGATTGCCCTTTGTGATACTGCAATAAATTATCCCTTCTCATCCTGTACCCCTTAATAAACAATTTGGATGAATGTCTGGCCGGCCAATTTGAAGGCATTAATTTTCATTAGAGAAATCAAGCAGCTCTAGGAATAACACCTGTGGCTAAAGACATGAGGACAGGCACAGAGGGAGGAGGGGGAAATTGTATTTGGTGTTCAGTATTTGTGTCCATTTAATGTGTATGCATGTGCCTGTATTTGCATCTGTATCATGCTTGTGCATGGCGGGGTTGTTTGTCATTTTCTTGTGTAGCCTCATCTCTGTAATGTTAATAGTTTGTTTTCTAATGGATTGAATTCTCCCCGCTCTGTTCACCCAAAGCTTAGATAAATCCAAGGATCTTGCCAATAGACTTACCAGTAACATTTGCATTTAAAGGCAGTAGCTGTGGCAAGACATTCACTTGACCTTGAGACAAATAAGCTCTGTCTTCATTGTTAGTTCCAGTTGGTACTGCTCCATACGCTTTTTCTTTTATTACTTACATTTCCGTTTTTATTCTGCATATTAGAAGGGTATTTTTTTTTATTTTCCTTCCATATACCACCAGTTGTAATCCTGTTATTTAATCATTGTTTTTCTTTGTGGTCAGTAATGTGACATGGAATAGCCTCGCCATCCCAGATACTCACTGTTCCCCCGACGGGGAGGGATACCAGTGTCCTCTGGGCTTCAAATGCGTGGACTTGGAAGACCTGGGCCTCAGCCGGCAGGAGCTCGGCTACAGCGGCTTCAATGAGCTGGGTAGGAGCTGTACATATATACATGCAACAATATACATCATTTACACATACATATACATGCATAATTATATACAGACATCATATACATATATACTTATGCATTCACTTACTCATGCCTACATATATACACATACACCTACATAACATATATGTATAAACATATACATACACCTACACACATGCACATATCAATACAATTATGCTCATGCCTATACATACAGTATATGTACACACATACATATCTGCAAACATAAATATATGCATACATTTTATTATGTATGCATACACATATGAATTCATATAAACAACACTATGGGTGCCCTGTCATTCACACACCCAGTCAGATAGATACACACATGGAAATGCACACATGCTGTACACAGATAGATACATCCACTCTCTCATATGATAGGTAGAAAACATCCCTTCAATGTGTTACCACTGTGTTTCACATCTATATTGTGCAAATGTACAGTATATCCAGTTAAGAAGAAATTTGAAAGAGAGAAAATTCCTGGGTTAAGAGAGTGAGAAAGGAAGCGTTGTGCACACCAGCTTTAATGTGAAGCTGTGCCACTTAGTGGTATGCTGCATTCTTATCAGCTGAATGGGGCCTAAATCCAGTGTCAGTACACAGTGCAGTGCCCCTAATCTTTAAATTGCTGTGAAGGAGAGTGAGAGCTTAACGGTGCTTCACAGTGCACACCTCAATTCAGTCTGAGACGTGCTGGACTGGAGGTGGGAGCTCCAAACACGGCATATTCACTGTCACATTTTTATATGTATTGGCATACAGTATCAGTGCACTCTATAAATATCCATGAGGCTTGCCAGATAAAACCCGGTTTCCTTTCCTTTGGCGCTTATTACTCGTTTCTTAGTAATGGTGTTCACTCCTCTCACAAAGATGTACTGTTGAAATGCTGCTTTGGGTCTGTTTCTTTCGCAGGTATTTTCATCTGAGCTGTTTC
This sequence comes from Neoniphon sammara, assembly GCA_900302535.1. Lineage (NCBI taxonomy): Eukaryota > Metazoa > Chordata > Actinopteri > Holocentriformes > Holocentridae > Neoniphon > Neoniphon sammara. The sequence continues at coordinate 23,333 of OMKZ01033269.1, read as the reverse complement.
ATAGGGCTTTCATTCACTTTCTCCTCTTGTTTTCACCAAACATCTTGCTCGCAGTTGTCGTACTCACCCTTTCCCCTTTCTCACAGCGCTGATGTTCACACCTACATTTGTAAAAGCGAGTAATCACCACCCATTTTACAACCTTGTAGTGAATGTTCTTATTTATATCTCATGTAGCTTTGTGTTTTCTGTCTCTGCGACACACAACCGTCTCAGAATGATGGGTAGCTTTTGTTCCTTGGAGGTGATGTTATCCATATCAACTACAGTATATTGACAAGCCACAGCACAGACACAGTCATATTTGTCAAAGTGTATTTGATATATAGGAAGGGGAAAAAACTAGGTTGCCTGCGCCTGTTTGAAGTGTTGTTATGGATCTTTTTTTCCTCTCTCGTGCGTATTCATGTGAGCTGATTCACAGAGCTTCAAATCCCTTTGTCCTCTTGTTTTCACCAAATAGTTCCCAGCATGAAAGTGGCCCATTTCCAAGTGTTCAAAGAACTTCTTAGTGGCATACAGACAAGTGGTATGCTAGACTTTCAAAACTGTATCAACCCACTCGGTTACATGTCCTCTGCTTTAAGGAGTGATTTTTTACTGGCTGTTGTTCTCTCCTGTAGTACGAAACCAGAAGAAAGACCAGTTGAAGCACCTCAGATGTTACTGTTTGGAGAAGAACATCTTAGCATGACATGTTTTCTACCACTTGTATTCCAGCAATTTCGCCTGGACAGTATGGATCTATCTTTGCATTTTGGGTGCCTTTGAAAACCATATAGTGTATTGTATAAATCTAGTCTTAACTACTAATGCAAAGACATTTTAAAGATCATTTTGATCAGTGTAATTAGTCTGCAAAACCCTTGAAATTCTAACTCTCATTCTTCCATAGAGGGATTTTTGAAGAAACTCGGATGGTGTATTCTGCACCTTGTAAGCTGTCAGAATGTGCTTTCACTATAGATGAGAAGTGAAGCTCAAGGTATTCTCTGCATGAAAGGCTCGATCTGAGGGGAACCATGATAATTGGTGTGAGCCTCGCAGGCATCTTTGTGCTAAGCAAAAGATTGATACAGACGCATTTGTTTGAACAGTCTGTTTTTCGTCTGACTGTCTCGTCTCGCTCTCTCCCTGTCTCTCTCCGTCTTTAGGTACCAGCATCTTTACTGTGTACGAGGCTGCGTCCCAGGAGGGTTGGGTGTTCCTCATGTACAGAGCCATCGACAGTTTCCCTCGCTGGCGTTCCTACTTCTACTTTATAACTCTCATTTTCTTCCTGGCCTGGCTTGTCAAGGTTAGAGCCACATCCTAATTTACTCAGTTGGCATGGCAGGGCGGCATTGGGAAAAAAAAGGTTTTGGTGTTGAACTAAATGAATTGGCATCACCTAATCTTCACCTGTTCCCTCTCCCATGGGCCAGACAAAACAACTCTCCCCTTGTTAGTGGAATACTGTTCTCTGGCTAATGAGAGTGTGAATGTAGTGTCAGGGGGAGCACAAGGAAGCTAAAAGACTCACCTTCATTTGCTCTTTTTCCTCTGCCTCTCCCTCTGTCTTTCTCTCTTTCTTTCTCTCCACCAGAATGTCTTCATTGCAGTCATCATTGAGACATTTGCCGAGATCAGAGTGCAGTTTCAGCAGATGTGGGGGTCAAGGAGCAGCACCACCTCTACAGCCACAACACAGGTATAACTATTACACACAAACACGCACATACTGCATGTACACATGATAGCAGTCAAACTGAAAAGGATTCAGTTATTTTGCGTCCTGGATGTTACATGTTACACACACATACCTACCTTTAAAGCAATGGCATCAAGGTGTCTCCTTGCTCCATGTGGGGGCTGATTCCAGCCTGGCTTTAAACTGACATTACTTGAAGACTGGCTGTCTTAAAGGCTGGGTGTCAAAAAATCTGTGAATGAATCAAAAAGACTCAAATGAATAAATAAAATCAAGTTACTTTTGGAGAAAGCTTTTTGTTGTCAAGCAAATTGGCCACGTCAGGGCCACGCCAAACCAAACCAAACAAACCAAACTTCATTTACCAATTACTTATTTACCAATTACAATTACTTCATTTACACAGGTTCAATTACACAGGTGACAGGACAGAGGGCCAGTGTCTGGTACACATGGAGATACATTATATTCTCTGAGAATCAGAATAAAAATATTTTTTCAAAGCAAAAATATCTGGTCAAATGAGCTGGCCTGTGGCGTGTCTCTGGTGGATGCAAATGCATGAAAGGAGGGCAGATTACTGCTCTGCACCCCCACCCCCACCACAAACACTTATACACACAGCCAATGCAAATTTAAGTGGTGTCGAGTGAAATGACACAGTGCTGTTGGAGCTGGCACAAGAAGCTGGTAGGGGAAGCTTGGCTTGGCACTGTCGAGTTTTGCCATGGTGTCTTAGATCAAGAAGAGGAGAGGTTTTTGGGAGGCAACTGAAAGAAAAAAATGCTGTTGAGAGGAGTGGAAAGCAACTTGTTCTCACTGTTTTGTTTGTAGTACACATATGAAATTAAATGAAACACCTTTTGCCAAATACTAAAGAAAGTGTAAGTAGCAGCAGCTCCCCCAGTAATTGCTCTTGTACTTGAGCAAGTGTTAGCACATTTTTTGGTATATGTTTTAACAAAAAAAATAACTTACTAAAATTTCTAAGATTGTGAGAGGTCAACATAAACTACTGAGGTTATTATTACATAAGCAAATATTAATTTTAAAGACAGTTATAATTACCTCCAAAAATGCCTCCTGTTAGAGATTCCTTAACAGATATTCCTGGTCAAATTTTCCTACAGGGCTTATGAAAACATAGTACACAGTTTTTTCTGTCACTTCCTATGAATTGCTATGAGATCAGGTTGCAGAGAGGCATGTACAGTAGAGAGATTTAGGTTAATGAGGAACGCTGAGGGGTTTTTATGGCCTAAAGGGAAATTCATAATCCAGAAAGAGCTTGTTCAGCTGAGGAAAAAACACAAAATGAAAAACAAAACAAAACAAAACAAAACGGTTTTGGTGATTGGTAACTTCACACCCAAGAGTCACAAGCCTCTATTCAAGCCTGACCAATCAGCAGTCTTGTTTGCAGCTGTCCATCCAGACGTGAAGAGGAGGGTCATTCTAGTTTGAATGGGCTCATTTTCCCTGTGATTTGACAAAAGTTTGATTGCCTCATCCACACTTATTACGGCTACTCTAGATAGACAGAGAGGGTTGAGAGATGGCTTTGAAGAAGATAAAATCAAGGGACAGAAAGTAGTAGTGAAAAATGTTTGATTTATGAATACATTAGAATTGAAAACAGGAATGGTAATGAAGCAGAGAATCCTAAGTGCTACTTGTTTCAAAGCTGAATGTCATAAAATACAAAAGACTTGTATAACACTATAAAAGGCTTTAGCTATGAGAATAGCCAATTAGTACACAATTAAAACTCCAGATTATAAAGACTAAAAGGACATTCGATGATTGTATGTGTCTCTCTACTTTCCAGATATTTTTTGTTTGGAAAGAAGAGGCATCACTGGCTTGTCACACCTAACTGAATGATACCTGAAGTTAAATTGAATGTGAAATCTCTTTAAAGCGCTAAGGAAGTAGTGTTCTGCGAAAATAAGATTGGATTGTATTTGTTAAGAAGCCCACTGCCCTTTTCTGGACTTTAATGAGTTCTTTATCTATAATGGAGTTGGCCTGACAAGCAGCTAAGTGTTTTCAGTGCTGCTGTTCCCTCTCAGTTTTAAAAGAAATACTTCATGGAAGGTCATGAAACAAAACCTTTGTGACTTCAGTCATTAAATACTAGAAGATTATTTCAAAAAGTGTTTCAAGTCTTGTTTTATATGTCAAGTTTTCTTTCTTACCAGTAGTGAACTGCCATTCTAATAGTAAAGTGGAAATATAGCTCTCTTGGCCACACTATTTGTTAAAAATGGTAAACAGCAGGCATTTCACAATACTACAATGTTTTAATTTCTCAGCATTTATTGTTTTCATTTGTTTGCAGCAATGGATATAATAATAATTTAAATTGCACATTTAATGGTAAATGCACAGATAAAAAGCAACAAGTCACTCAGTTGGACTGTCTCTTTTCATTTTTAAAAGCATACTTTGAAAAGGCATCATTTATGTTATCTTTAATGTATACCACAGTGAAGACTTATCTGTTGAAACATTGATATTAATAAATTATTTTGCATTAAGGTTACAAGTGTTAAGTACTCTTATCCACATTTGGTAGTCCCTAATTTTTCAAATCAGACCTCCTTTCACAGAAATTTGACTCAAGTGTGAGTGCTTCTTCCGACAGTGAATTTTATATAAATAAGAATATATTGCAGTTATTGTTTTCCCTGGCTGTAGGCCTTTGCCTGTATTGGGGCTGGTGCCACTGGCATAGAGACGGAGTTATGACCTTGAAAACAATTAGCCTTTTCTGCCACTATCAAATTTAATTATAATCACATCGTCATGCCCCAATCTTTATCTTAGAGGGGGAAAAAACTAATTAGCTGGAGCGTAACACTTAACTGTCAGTCACAGAGGATGAAACAATATGCTTCCTTCTTCGTGTTCCTTAGAGAGGACCGAGGCGGGTGGAACGTGGTCCTCGGGGACACAACCCACGCCACACCCCTCAGTCTTTGGCCCCGGTCTAATGTCTCTGATAGTAAACAGACTTGGGGAGGCTTCTTGAAACAGATTATACCCTAAAACCTGTCTGTGTTGATTAAATGACAATGGATAAATCCACTTTTGTTCCATGGGACCAGGCTTTTTGTCACTACTTGACTTTTGATGAACAGCGTCGTAATTAGTGTGGCGTGAGCGCGGTGAAGTGATGTCAGCCCTGGGTGACTGAGGCCAAGGTTATGGATTTCATTCTCTAAATATTAAAAACTTAACTTAAATGATAAAAGCCCTGCTAAGATATGACAAAAGAATGTGGTACCCAGAAGACAGGTATATGACAGAGCTCAAGTGAAGTGGAGTAAAGGTACATTATGTGATTAGAGAACAAAATGATTGATTGAATGATTTCCATAAGAAATAGGCAATATCCAGCTATTTGTAATTGGTGTGTGGTGACGTTGGTTGTTGTGGTCGCCGAAGTTCTCTTGAAACTTAAATTTCACTTGCATATTGTAACTGTGCTAAATGCAATTTCACCATTTCAGCAATGATTAATGAGACTGAGAGATAATGTTCTTTGCCTGTAGGATAAACATCTGTTTGGGCAGTGATTTAACCCTCTGGTTACTGCATAAAGAAACAGTCTTTTTCTTTGTTTACCCCATACAGTTAAAAACATAAACTTCCAAGAGGTCTGATGCGTTGTCTAGAGATAGTTAAACAGCTAATTTTCATTCCCAGGCCCTGGGCAGGTGAAACAAGGTACAAAATGCACACATAATAACATTTACATAAAATTAGTCAACATGAAAATCTGTAAAGAGGTTGCAATTTCTAACAGTAGATATTATAAATTAGACTGTTTTTGGACCATTAAAAATCTATAAAATTGTAATGTGTGCATGTTTGATTTAGTTGTAGCCTTTAGTCCTTTTCAGCACCACTGAAAACATCTGAAGGTCTCAGGTGGTTTTGATTTTTTTTTTGACGGTTCCAATTTTTAGTTGCTTTTCTGGAAAAAGCAGTCACTGCAAATGTTCTAGACCTGTAAAGGAGAGCAGTTTCTCACAGCTGGGGATCTTGCCAACTTAGGAAATCAGTGTGTGAACAGAAACATAACCTTACCACATGCACATAGCTCTGATTCTACTGAGAGCGATCTTCATTTGTGCCCTCTGGTCTCTTTTTCTGCTCTGTGCTGGCCTGGCCACTGATCCACTGGTCTCACAGGCAGCCTTTCATTTTTGAATGCTGTCACACACCTTCAGTAGGCAGCCAGTGCACAAAGCTGTATGAATCCACAGCCCCAGTATGGTCATGATGTTGCTCTGACAGCAGCCGTGACACTGTTTGGTTAGAGACAGAGGAATGGTAGATGTCACACTTTGCTGCATCAGGAACACAACTCTGCGTGTGGCCAGTGTGTGTTTACTGAGAAGATGACATGGTACTTTGGAACCACGTGATCTTTAAGCAGGCACGAGTGTGTCCAAGAAAGCGTTTATGATTATGTTAGTGTGTTCATGCTTTAGAAGAATGATTTGGCTCATCAGTGGGCCAACTGTCTCATATATTTGAAGTTCTTGGCTGTGATATGGGTTTGTTTTTCTCTCTGGTGTTATATCCTTAGGCCTACATACTGTATTTAGCTGCTATGGCGCTGTATTGTGTGTGGATGTGATGCCTTCAGCTTTTTTTGTAGCCACAGATGTTTCATGAAGATGTAGCCGCAAGGTGTGTGCGTTTGAGGTATATCCAGTGCATTTGATTGCGTGTGTGTGTGTGTGTGTGCTTGTTTGTGTGTTCTGCCCCTCATGTATTGTCCTTGTGCCACAGATGTTCCATGAGGACGCTGCTGGGGGATGGCAGCTTGTAGCTGTGGACGTCAACAAACCACATGGGCGAGCGCCTGCATGCCTCCAGGTAAACACACCAGAAATAATATTCTGCTGATGCCACTCGTGTATAGCATCTCAGACACACAGTGACACACACACTCTCTCATGCACACATGGAGTTCAAGCAAATGTGTAAGACTGAACACTTGTTGAAAATTTGTATAATTATATATAATGTCTATCAGCTTGTGTGAAAGCATCCAAAAACATGGAAACCGATCAGGCATTACCACCTGAACACTCATTTTATTGTTTGCCTCGGATAAAGTTGTTTCAACTACAAAAGCTGAAATGCATGTTTATGTGTGTGTGACTTGTTTTATTTCCATTTCAATCCCTCTCTTGACATTTGAATGCTTTGTATTAGTAACAAATCAGCGAACCTCATCCGTTCAACAAGTGCCACATACGCACGATGTCACCTCATTGTTTTCACATTTCACCCTGTCTTCAACGTCTGTGTCAAACGACCAAATGATGGGATTTTAAATAAGGAGAGGCTCGTGTTTGATGTGTAGAGCCGCACTAATGATGCTGCTCCGGTGACAGATGAGTTTTAAATGACATCTAAATGATGGACGCCGCTGTTGGCCTCGTGGTTGGTGTGATCTAAATGGTTGGGCTTTAAAGATAAGCCGAAAGCAGCGGGTGTTGCTTACAGCTGTCCCACTGTTGATAGCGATGTGGCGTAAAAGGCCAGGCTCTTGCTGTGAGGGACTGCCAACCGAGTCCACGGTCAGGAGGAAGAGAATTGCTGTCGGCAAAACTCTCAGGGAGAGAAAATACTATTCCAGAGCTAAGCTTCAAGGAGGTGCATGGAAACACTGCATGCACACAGGCACACACATACGCATGCAAAAAGGAAGTGAGAGAGCACATAAATAAAAATAGAGAGGGAAGGGGAGTGAGAGGGTAAGAAAAAAGGGAAGGTTCTGACAAAGAGAGAAAAGAGGGAGAGAGTGAGTGAGAAAAAGGGAGAGCATGAAATATGCAGTATTCCCAGAAGAGCAGCATGTCCCCCAGAGCCTCATCATCAGTCGGAGGAAGGATCCAGACGGAGGGATAACCAGAGGGATAAACACGCCTGACTTCCCTCTGAGCCCTGTGCTCCATTACATGCAACTCCCAAATACTCCTTCATCTACCTCATTTGCTCATACCAGAATAGCTATTAACGTCTTCCACTGCCAACGTCAGGACCAGCGCCAGCAGCGGCGGGAAGGGTTAACAGATAGCAGGATATAGAGACGGCGGGGATGTAGACTTTGTGTGGCAGGCTGCCTGTGAGACGGGACTGTGTTGCGCAGCGTTTTAGTGGGTCACTGTGTAGAAGGACTCACACCTCCATCACTCCGAGCCTCTCAGCCCTGGGCAACGGCCCAGCAAGTGTGATTGAAGTCTCCTGTCGAAGAGAGGCTGATGGATGAAGACCATGAGTCCACCAGAGAGGAAAAAGAAATAGAAAGGAAAATTCCTCTTTTCTTTTTTCTTGATAGATAATAGTGGCAGGGAGTATATTTCATGTCGTGAGGTTTAATTCATCTGTGGACCGGTGTTACGGGAGACATTTATAGCCACACTGTGTCAGCGATACAAGGTCGCACTAGCTCCATCCAGATCTATAATGATGATTTAATCCCATCATTTTGCTTATATTGTTTTACTTCCACATACATTAATTAAGTAGAGGATATCGATAAAATGATTTATCTCATCTTATTGATCATTCATTTTCCACCACAGCAGCCTGAATTAATACGCCTCGAAAAGCTCCCAAGTGTTATTATTGATTATGTGACATCATCTGGAGGTTTTAGCGCAAACACTTGATTATATGAGGGACGTCTTCATTTCTGTATAAACTACCCTACTTGTTATCATTTATGTGATGCTGCGTTCGATATTCCTGGAGCCCTGGACATTGTTCACAATGTCTACATTACTGCGCACATCCTTGAAGCTCAATTCTTTTTCTCCCTCCATCTTTCACAATACTTCTGATCTCTTCCCTCCAATAACAGACAGTAACAGTAGTCAGCACTTCTCTTTAACTCCCTTTGACTGGAGCAAAGTACAGTTCAACCCTGCCGGCTGCTCTATAAATTGAAGCCAGTCTTTTCCCCTGCTACCAAGGTCATAACCATTGGTAAATGAATGTGGTGCACGGGGGTGTGTGTCAGTGTGTCTATCTCTCTGTTTGTCTGTATTTATGTCTGTTGAAGCTCTACAGACTTTTATGATGTCTTTTCCTAGTCAGTTCTTGCATGCCATAATTGAGATCATGAGAAGACTTGTCATATTGCAGGGCTAACATTTTTTGATTAATGAGGAGTACCCCCCCTTCCTCTCCCTGTAAAGCCTTGCCAAGCACCTTATTTCATTGCCTCCTCACCCAGAACAATAAGGAGTGGTGCTTGCCGAGCAGACAGGTAGAGTGAAGACAGACAGGCGGGCAGTGGAGATCCAGCCTGCAGGGCCATCTGTGAGTGCAGGGGAAGTGAAGTGTGAGTTTCTGTTCTGCTCTGCCAGGCTCCAGAGTAATTGGCCATCAGATGATTAAAATGTTTTAGGGCTGGCAGGTGGGCGCTACCTACAGACAGCCGGCCTGTGCGTCCTCCTGTATTTCTGCTGCTAGCTCACCCATACCTGTCTGTTTGACTGTCTTTTTAACCGCCCGTCTGTCTCTGGGCATTCCTCAGTGTGTCTGCCCGTCAGCCTGTCCATCTGTCTGTCGACCTGTCTGTCCATTTGTGTGTGTGTGTGTGTGTGTGTGTGTCAGTCTGGATGTTCTGTCGGTGGGTCTATCTGGGTCCAGTGGGCTGCAGCAGTTGGAGATAACACATAATTGATTAACCACCTGCTCTTCTTGGAGACAGAGAGGAAACGGCAGCTTCCCCTCCTGAGGTGATACAAACCAAAATAGCTCGCATAACAGGCAGCATCTCTGCACTTGTCTCTCAGTTGGCCCCATTGTTTTTCACTGTTGTTATCCATGTTAAAGTGGTAACCTTCAATATATATATTTTTGCTTTATTTAGTATCATCTTGAGTGTTATGTGTTTGTTGCTGTCACTTTTGCACTGCATTTTTCGGAGACCACTTGTCAATCAAACAGTGTGTCCAGTACTGTGACATCTTTTTTCTTTGCCTGTTCAGTGTTCAGCCACGGTGGCTCATGCTAACAACCCAGTTCTTATATTTATTGCAAGCAAACTGTAGTTTGTGCTGCTAGAAATGTAAAACACATCACTTCCTGTCTGCCCTAATATTTGTCCTGGTAAAACCCTACTTGACACAAAATGTTCAGCAGCAGGAAAAGCTTCCATGAAGTGGGTTAAGGTTTAATCACTGTTAGATTATATCAATCGTCAACAGAGACTATTTGTTGAATGAAAGTGTTGTGGATTATTACTATGACAAGCACAGACCTGAGGTCACATTGTCACCAAAGTTACAGGGTTCATCCACTAGGTAGCATGAATGTGCTTTCATTATTTCATTGTGAACCACCCAATAGATTTGTAGATATCAAATTTCACATTTTAGTCTAAGGATGGTGCTACAGGAAAGGTCATAGAGTCGCGACAGTCAAGAGGAATCTTCCTTTAGGGAGCATTCGCTAAATATAATGGCAATCCACTCATTACATTTTCTTGTGGATGCACCGATCCGATACTACTTATCGGAAATCGTCCGATATACCAAAAATGATGGATTGGGTATCTGTGACACTAAACTATAACCATCCGATCTGATCTGTAAGTGTAATTAGCAATGTGTGATAGCCTACAACTTACTGATAACAGCGGAGTCGGCTCTCAAATATTCCAAGTCCTGTACTCAGTATTGTTATTGAGAGTGAAAAAATGGTATGGGTGCATCCCTAACATTTTGTAATATCTTGTGTTCAAAGCTGACATTTTGGCGATGGCACTAGAGGAAAGGTCATGAAGTCACCAAAAATGACAAGGTTCATCCTCTGGGGAGCATGAATGTGCTCGCCAAAATCCATGGCAATCTGCCCAGTAGATTTCAAGATATGTTGCCTTGAAATGAAATGTTACATGGACACACAGACCAACATGGCCATCCTTTAGGCTCCGCCTGAAGCGGGGTAAAAATTGCACACTAGACATCTGTGACTGCCAAGAAGCCCTGAGGCGCCAGTCCACCTTCATGTAATAAATAAAAAGGTCTTATTTGTCCCACTATATTGTAACATGTATTCTCACACCTTTGTCTGCTCTTTACACCACACAGACAGCATTCATAAAGTAATTTAGTAGTTTCCTAGGTTTCCCAGTGTAGCTCTCCTGATAGCCATATAGACCAGTGGAGGTTAATGAAGCTTCCTGTTCCTTTCCCCACAGGCCTGGTCTACTAATTAGCCCCTGGTGCTCCACCATGCCATAATTACACTGCAGATTGTAACTGCTCTGAACAGAAATGGTGGCAGACACTACGTATAGGTGCACTCTACCCAAATATATAGGTGCAAACCCAACCACAAATCAAGGAACTCAGGAATGCATGTCAAAATCTGCTGTTTTTGAATAATCAAAGCAGCTATAAAATGACCTTTATTGGGAACACAAGGGAATCCATGATAAATGTGACTCAGAAACTGCCTATTCCTTATAATCCAGGAGGAGCACATGATTAATTTGGACCACATGGCCTCTTGACTGAGAAGATGATGCTGTCCATGCCTACTCCTCAGCTCAGTAGCCTCACAGTTAAGTACAATGTGATAGATAACCCAGTAGCTCACAAGGGGATTCTGATTTTCAAGGGAAGGAGCACCTTTATCACCTTTTTGCCCAGTCCCATCCCCAGCCAGAGGTTATTGATTCTCCAGAGCCCTCCCTTCCCCCGGCCACCAAATTCTGCCCCCCAGTCCTCCCCAGCGACACCCCAATTGTCATTTTACCAACACACACACACACATACACATACACACACAGTTTGTCAAGGTCAAGGTCAGTTTGTCTGTGTGGAAGGAGAAGGAGGACGTTGAGAAAAAGGAAATTGGCTGGAGAGGCGAAACAGTGAGTGGAAGCACGGGGAGATTAATATTAGTATAGAGGGGGACAATAAGCAGATAAGATTTCAGCATACCAAGGTGAATATGTGCAAGTTAAGTGGATAGAGAGAAACATCAGCGTGAGGAAAGAAAACAAGATGTGACCGAACCTGCAAGGTCAACTCCCTTAGAGAGAGCAGGTTGAGAAAGAGACGTGTAAACACAGACGGGCAGACTGAATCAGGCTGTTTATTTCGTCGAGACTGCAATGCAGCTTGGAGCTCCTATGCTGATACTGTGCTGAAATGAAATAAACCAAACTACAAAGACGTCTCTGAGGGACGCATAGGGCAGACAGGCGGCTGAGGCAGGGGTGGCAGAGCAGGGCTAGGGATCAAGAGAAGGAGGGCACAGACAGGCAGACCATCATGTTTTATTAAGACCTATTTCCCAGGCAGAGACATGAGTCAGCCTGCCCCAGTCATAACCGTAATAAGCTGAGGGACTTCCACCTCGCTAGATCCCCAACTCAGTAAGACACACCCACCACCTCATCTTACAGCCTTTGATTAAAAACTGTGCTGATAGCAGAGGTAGTCTTGGGTTAGGTTTACGTTCTGCACATCGTTTTGATAATGATTTTCAAAATTATTTTCCTTTTGCTACATCCTTTCAAAAGACAAGCAGCTTGATAGAGTCCCTTGCCGGTGAAGAAACTCGAGAGATAAGCCAACTGACGCAGCGTGTAATCCCATACAGTTTCCTCTTAATCTCAGTAAACAGGAGAGAGAAAACTGTAGCAGAAGTTGGTGCCAGAACATGGCCCAGTCTGTTGATGACAATTCCTGTGTGAATACTCTCACTTGGCTCTGCCCTGCCAGCTATGTGCACATGTACTACATGCCAGCTGAAAGAGCATTTGTCCGCCCTGGCAGTCTAAGTGAACAGACGGAGCATGAGGATGCGTTCGTTGGTCTGTCAGTCTACCTCTGTCTCGGACGCGCTACAGTCGCAGCTGTTGATGATGCACCTGGCATGACGCACTTCCTGTCCTTCAGATGTTCAGTATTCTGATTGCATCATATTGGCACTTCTCTTATTGAAACAGCTGAAAGTGTCTTGCCTTCTTCTTCTGTAAAATTGGAGGCTATGCCACGTTGACCATGTTCCCCTTGGATGGAGGCAGTGAGACTTTGCTGTGCAGTTTACAATGGCCAGGTATAAGTTGGGTGATGAATAGACGCAAATATATACAAGCCTTTATGTGATCCTTTTATCATATCTCTGTACTTTTGTTCTTATTTCCGTTTGATGCCTTGTTTTTAGTAAAAAGAAATAGCTACAGAGGATACCTTTATTGGAGGTGGGATTTTATTGGAGAGAGGCCTTTATTTCGAATGTTTGTTTGATAATTGTATTTGCTCATATTTTAGTACAAAGCTTCCTTGTTCTCTGATCAGTTTCCGCTTTTTGGACTGACTGGGAGAGGGGGGAAGTGCTGGAACATAGTGCACTTATTTTTCCCTCTCTCCTGGTCATTTTTTGTTCCCGTCTCCTGTTTTTTACTTATCCCTGGCCATTGACTGCTCTGTCCAAATTTATTGCATGCTAAGAATGGAATATACATACATTGTCCAGCCATATGCCAGGTTTTGACTTAGTCTTGTTTTCTACTATGTAGAATTCCCTCAGAGTAGACAACTGATTTCTGACCATCTTTGTACAAGTTTGCATGTGCAAAAGAACAGAGCGGTTAAGGAAACTGACCTGATAAACAATTAAAACACACGGTGAAACACTGGAGAGAGTAAAAACTTTCTGTTCCGCATACTCGTTGAAGAACACTTAATTTTGTTAGTTATCTCCAATGAAAACGGGGATTATTGATGTAATATAACCAGGTTACTCTTATGTTAACATTATGTTAACTCATGTTACATACCGGTGTTCTCACTGGTCAGTGCCATCGGATTGTGAAGCCAGATTGGCTAATACAATTGGCTTTATAGTCAGAGAGACCTGCGAGTTCTGGTCTGAGCCGATCCGGCATAAAATTGGCTAGTTTTGATCAGTGGCTGATCGATTGGTGCAGAGAAAGAACACAAAAACTATATAAGTAACAAACAAAAAGCACAGTCTAAGCAGAGCAGTCACGATGGCATCTGGTCTCAGCCGCACCATCTCGCCAGCTATTTAAATAATTTTATTATTTTTATTATCATAAGTGCCCTGTTAATAAGCCACAAGGCTGGAGGAATGGCTGTTCCTTTCTTTTTTCTTGTTTCTTTTTTACTGTAGGAAGGCACACCCACAGTGCACTCTTTCCCCTAATACCAATTTACGTGCCACTTGAAATGATGTGTTTTCATCCACTGCACCATTTGCATACATAATTTACATCTTCTACACTTGGCGGCAGTCAAGCAAGTGAGGCCTGAGTAGCTGTTCTATTTTACAGAATGCACTCTATCGTGTTTTAGAAATTAAGCTACCTTGGTTGGCTCTTTGCTAACAGACAGAATGATGCCAGTGCAGTGTTCCCTGGCCATATGCCAAAACCAACACTAATTGTGTCACTCCTGCCTGCAAAACTTGACACTGCAACATCTGTGCGTGTATGTGTGTGTGTGTGCGTGTGTCTTGGAGAGAGAGAGAGTGTGTTTGCGTGGGCATCTGTGCACTTGTGCTGTGCACTGCGAGCACCTGGCGTTTCAAAGACCCAGCCAGAGGCAAAACTAATAAGTAGCATCCATCAAACAAGTGGGAATGGATTTCAGAGACACACAAGCTAAGGAACATCAAACAGCAGGGGAGAGCCATCTTGCCCCACAATTGATGCTGTTAAATTGATTCTGACATCCTGAACTTGTATACGGTGTGGCGGTACCATCAGCTGCAACAGGCAAACTAGGCCATTTTGCTTAGGGAACGGTGTGGCGGAGTTATCTGGTGACGTGTGTTAAATCTTTAGTTATTTTGGGAAAAAGAGAAAAGTAAGGGAAAAGGCTAAAAGGTTATTTTGTGATATTGGGTCATCGGTATTGGATGAGTAGGCTGTATCTCGGAATGACAGAGGTTACAAATGTACAATATTCTCCGGCTCTTTGCTTTTCTTAGCCGTGTGATCCCCAAAAGCTGTCAGAGAATATGGGCAATGTCAGGACCTTGAGAAAATCAACTGTTCAGACACACGAGCATGCACTCCTTGTTCTCTGTCTGCCCGTCTCTCTCTCTCTCTCTCTCTCTCTCTTTCTCTGCCTCTCCCTCACCCTCTCTCTCACTTACACACACATACGCACTATCACACACACAACTCCGTTCAGCCAAAACACCCATGGGGGAGAGCGTCTGGTAGCTGGAAATGTCAAACTGCTTTGTCACGTCCAATCTCAGTCAGGGAGCCTAACCACTGTGTGAGTGTATGCATTTGCGTGTGTGTGTGTGTGTGTGTATGTTTGTGTGTGTTTGTGTGTGTGAGAGAGAGAGAGAGGGGGAGAGAGAGAGAGAGAGGTCATGCCTGTGTGAGAGTATGTGTGTGTCTGTTTGAGCATGAGGCTGTTTGTTGTTGGTACCTG
>OMKZ01033268.1:0-12657 GCA_900302535.1 Neoniphon sammara | reverse complement strand
ATACTCTGTGGACAGCAGGGTAAGCAAATGAGCTTAATTTCCTGATTAGTCAACACAGCAAGCATGCAAGAAAGCAGAGTCTTTGTGTGTGTGTGTGTGTGTGTGTGTGTGTGTGTGTGTGTCTTTGGGCCCTGGGTGCACAAACTTGCATGTGTGTGTTTGTGTGCACTCTCTCCTACCCTGGATGTGGGAGCAATAGACAAAAAAAAAAAAGAAAAACAGTCATTATTCAATTGTGAGACGACACGATTCAATCCCCCGAAGGTTACCTTGACACAAACACATCCAAAACAACCTCGGCGAGGCTCGGAGGGAGACGGGAGACAGCAGGCACGGCGAGACGCGAGAGAATGCTGGGAAGACGGTGACCGTGACTGTGCTTCTGAATTCAGGTTACTGCTTTTATTCCAACAATGGCAAACCCTCAGAGTGATGAGCACGACTGATGCCGGCATATGCCACCTGTTTCCATGAGGGTACGCTTACTCAGAATGAGATTTTAGTGGAGGTGAGAAAGCACCGATACGCTGTATTATTTGGCCCATGTCATAATTGGAGTGTTTTATTCAGGATTATGGATACAATGGGGGGTAAAGCCACCTAAATCTAATCCTCCTTTTTATTACATGAAATTCAGAGAATCCATCATTTTAGGTAGCATCAAACTGCTTAAATACATGATTTTTGTTTACAATGGTGTTTGAATTGTAACGATCACTAACTCGAGGCGTAGTTCACCTTTATGTTTGCCAGTACATTATCAAAAAATCTCCATCGTAAGTCTCATATAGAGGGTTAAAATCCTGTTTTTCTTCAAATAAGGTAAAAAAAATAAATAAATCTGAGTGGGATGAGATAATCACACTTGTTTCCAATGCAGTTTCATTTGTTTCAGGACTATTTCTGCATGGGAACAAGTTGAAAATTGTTGAAACAAGGCGGAATAAGGCAGATCAGCCCACTAGTATCAAGAAAACGACACTTGATTCAAGAAAAGTCTGGAAATACATTGATCAGTACTGGAAAGAAGTGGAATTATCTCATCCCACTGGTAGATTTCTTTACCTTGTTTGAAGAAATACAAGAATTTGACACTGAATATGAGACTAAATGACTTAAAGATTGAGGATTTTTTTGGCAGTGGATAGCACATCATTATTGGTTACGTTACTGGAATACAGGAATACCCTCGCTGAGGCAAGCATAGATAACTACAGAGACGGATTTTGATAAAGACCAAGAGGGAGGAAACAAGATAGCAAGATAAGGTCGCCCAGCACAGAGAGGAGAGGGTTCGCTTCTCCTCTCCATCTGAATTGCATTAGCTTCATTAGACAAAATGTGATTTGCCAGTCTCCCATTTTGCTGGCTCCATCCTCGCAGACACACACTGCTGAGGAGATTTCCCAGAACGCCTCGGTATGAGCCCAGCCGCGGCGAGACCCGAGCCAAGGACGCTCACTGCGCCCAACGCACAGACACATGCACACATAAGCTCTCTCACACACTCAGAAACACTTGACGTTCTATAGGCGACAGAGTTAATGTCAAGAGGATCACAGGAGGCAGAAAGAGACCGTAAAAGGGTCACAGAAGAAAAACCATTGGCCCAGAAATCCCTGGGGGAGAAACCATTAAAAAGCCACTGTTGAATTATTGATCCCCCTCCCGCGCCATACATAAGTCAATCTGCAATGCATATAGCCGTCTTCCATAAAGCGTAAAATACCCTCACTGCTTTTGCATTGATGATATGGATTATGGATGATATATTATCCGTTGATCATGCTATTTCCCACAGGACCATATACAGCCACGCTGTCTTGGAAAGCATAATATCGAGCTTTCAGCCTGAGTAGAACACATGTGTTCAAAAGAATTAATAAAAAAAAATAGCGTGTATAAGTGATGGCGCTGCTACAGCACATGTACAATGAGACGGAGGTTCCTGAGGCCTTGTTGTGTACAAAAGTGGGACGCTGGCAGATTTTTTAAAGTGGAACAGAGATGCGATTTCATTCTATAGCCTGCATACATTATGCATCCGTGCCCAATATACTGCCGTCTGGCTGGGAAACATGGTGTTAAATAATGAATTTGTTTTCCCTCTTGATACAAAGATGTATGTATAGGGTGGGCTGTGCATGGGCACGTGTGTGTGAGGATCTGGACACATGATCATGCATGCATTTATGTGTGAGAGACTGCGAGCGTGTGTGTTTAACTATAGGACCATTAAAAATTGACGTTAAGGAGTCATAATAGGGTCACGAAAACAGGGTTTGTTCAGTATATTCAGATAAATGGAAGGCAGACACACTGTGTATGGTAGCTCCACATCGTCTTGCCAAGTAGCTGGTGGCCTCAGCTCAACATTTTTATGCCACAGTGGAGCCAGTAACTCCTCCAGCCAGAATGTGTCTGCAGCAATTACAAGAGTAGCTAATTCAACCAGGACTCCGTTAGCTTAGCTGCTATTGCTCATTAGCGAAGCAGCCCGTCTGCTACCAGCTAGCCGTCTCGCTACTTTTCCTTGAATTCCTAGACTACCCAGCAAGACAGTGATATGCAGGAGCCGTGGCAGCCAAGTTCACATTCAACACAAATGAGCACCACGTTTTCACTTTATGATATCATAGCATATTAAAACAGCTTTGAAATATGTTTTTTTAACTCATGAGACATTTAATTTCTCATTTGAAAAAATGAGGTAGCGGCTATGTCTTCTCAGATTTCATTTTTGTTTGAGCCCATGACATGCATGTAGCAGCTGATGAAGAATGACTAATGATGTTGTTTTGGCTGAATAAATTCATGCTTGGTGATTTGACAGGAAGGTTTTGCAGACAATGTTGATATAGCCAGCAGTCTCAACTTTTTCTGTCATTATGTATTTGTATGTACAAGTAAGCGTATAACCTGCTTGCTGACTAATCTCTAAACTAATTTGTCAGTAATCTATATTTCTGATCATATCTGTTCCCAGGGTCCTATGGGATTGACCGGACATGGGGCTGTTTGAAGTTTTAGAGGGACTTTTTTTTTTTTTCAGTTTGACAGACATATATTGACGGAGGGTCTTGGGAACTTAGGGTGGACCACAGGTGATGCCAATGAAGTTATGATCCTGTTGTGTGCATGAGTTTGGAAGTTCCATATACGAGGTAGGCACGCCTTCCTGGGTTTGAATTAGGCACAAGATGTCATCCCTCTGTCTCCAACTCTCTCCACTTTGTTAAAAAAATAAATAAATAAATAAATAATAAGTTTGCTGGGTAGCTAATAAGGTTGGGTACCGAGCCTGGTACTTTTAAGGGTACCGACCAAATTACATAGGCACTATTGAGTACCTATTCACATTAGATCAATTGGTGCCAAATTTCAGAACCTTGAAAGCGGTTTGTGTTGTGAATTAAAATAAATATTGGTAAGTTTCCTTATGAGGCTTTTGAAAAATTCCCCCTAGCGAGCATCTGGGTGTGAGAGTATACCTTAGAGACAAAGAGAGAGAGCGAGACTATGTTACCCCTGCCCTAAACCTAAAGTTTGTTCAAGTCTAACACAGTCAGGGCAACAGCAAGCCGAAAACGGTCGCAAGTGTGGTCACACTGTTACAAACTTGACGCAGAGAACGCTCGCTGCAATATTTGTGATGCGAAATGCAAAGCTTCCTCCAAGAAATGACAGCGCTCTCACGACTCACGCTCTGCTCTGCTGACCGTGACAGGTTGGAGGTTGTAGGGATAGGTTTGGGAGGCAAAAATAAATAAAATAAATAAATAACAATGTTGAAATTGAGAAGTTTGGACTTATATATTTATACAGAGAGAGTAAAGTATTGAAAAAAGTACCGTTGGTACCAATACCAGCACCTGGAATTCAGTAGCGGTACCAGTTCAAATGTGAATGGTACCCAATCCTAGCAGCTAATGCTAGCTGACTAGCTAGTCATATAAAAAACCCTCCATTAGCCTGCTAACATCAACCTAATTAGCAACAATACTGATGCAGTCCCTGTCTAATCACATTTCTTCTAATACGTTCTTTGATGTATTTCTCTTTACTGATACTTTTGGCCTACTATGCTAAACCTCAGCAATTCAAAAACTTGGCAAAATCAGGACGTGTGTAGTAGCTGATAGTTGTAAAGTATATAAAGGGCTGATAAATTTAGAGCCCTGGAGAAACAACACATCTACGGTCTCTTCCTATCTGTCTTTATCACTGTATATGAGTGTATGCGTGTGCATGTGTGTGTATGTATGTGTGTGTTAAGTACAGATACGGAGTGTGAAGCTCCTGTTCTCTTTCAAACTGTAGTGTGCGGTTATGTAAGCCCTGGCACTGAGCTGGAGGGAGCAGGCTATGGCAGCTAGTCTCTCTCTCTCTCTCTTTCTCTCTCTCTCTCTCTCTCTCTCTCTCTCTCTCAGCAGCGTCTTTGCCAGACTGGGGCTCACTATAAATATTTTATATGGCACAGTGCATGTGGGAAAAATGTATTTTTAGACCCTTTTCCAGCGCTTTCAGGAGAAGCCAGCTCTCTGTGATGCCAGGCAGTGTTTTAGGTGTGGATTAATTGGCCTCTCTCCATATCTCATGTGTGCTGTATGTGCATGTGTGTGCGTGTGTGTGCGTCGGGCTTGCAGTCGATACAATTCAATCAATTCAGACCGCTGTCCGCTAGCAGCTAATACAGTATGCATTCCCAGCTACTCCATTCAAGGTAGGATCTTTGAGCCTTGAAGTTCAATTCAATAAAGCTCCGGTTTTTGAATAGGAATTGGTTGAAATGAAAACAAACTGACCCCAACCTTGACATGCAGCGTGCGTAAAAGTGTGTGCGTGCAAGCATACACGAGTCAAATGAAACCAGATAGAAGGATGCGCATCTCCCTAAGTGCATTAGTGGCTCTTCCTCAAGGTGATCCCTCCCGTCCCGTCTCTCCCCCGTCCCGAAAGAGAGAGGCACAGACAGACTCTCATAAAAGGCTGGGACACTGATAGGGCCCGACAGGGGGAGAGAATGTGGACTGAGAGCGTGCAGGGAAAATGAAAGCGAAGGAAAAGAGGAGAAAAGCCGTTGCAGTCAGACGCTGGTGGCGAGGCGCAGGGTGTTGAAATGCAAAGCACACCCCCTCCCTCTTGCCGCCAGGACATGCATGCATGAGCACGAGCGGCAGTCACAGCGCTCACACACTGACGCCGGCAAGGCTGTAAACACCGGGCTGGGAGATGTAACCTTTTGTATATTCCCACACAGAAAGCAGAGACAGACTCAACACACACACATGCCTAGCGAATCCAGGTATTGGACACGTCCTTCGTCAACCACATCAGTGATGCTGTTTGATCCTCGATTTGATCTGCCTGTCTCTCAGTGTGATTCAAGTGCTGTAAAGGCAATAAGTTTGAAATAAAACAAGAAAGAATCCAGATCAGTACATAAAACCTGTGTGTGTGTGTGTGTGTGTGTCTGGTCAGTGGAGGAGCTGGGCTGCTGTTCAGTTCCTCCACCAACACACACAGAGCCTCAGCCCTTTACATGGAATTTATTTGTGCAGAAAAAAAAACAAAAGCTAAGATGTGAATCTCTCCCTCCTCTCTCCCTCTTTCTCTCTCTCTCTCTCTTTCTCTCTCTCTCTCCTCTCACTCGCTGTCACGTGCGCCCGAGCGGAATGTGGTGTGTGTTACACCTGATCTGTTAGCTTCTGTATTTTTAAACAAGGCTGCAGGTAACTGGGTCGATCGTGCGCACACACACACACACACAGCAACACACACACTGACGCACATACACATACACAAAAAGCACATCCACCCAAAATGCCCTCAATCTTCCCTTCATCAAAGCTATAAATGCTCACAATTAGATGCATGATACATGGTCTACTGAGCTGTTTTGCTTCATATTTGCAGCCGTCCACAATGATACTGCAGATGAAATGCAAATGAAGAGTGAGAATGCGATAAAGGCTATAGTGTTGGACGGATGTGAACAAATGTATCTTGCTCGAGGGAGGGGAAATCGCACAAATGCACTCAGCCTCCACTGCCATACTCCAGGTCTTATACACAGTGCAGTGATGGGAAAGTGCAAAGGAGCAACAAATGCTATGGCAACAACCTTTGCTGATATTTTTACAGTAGGATTTCACTTTCGTCGCCCTCCTCCTCAGCGCAGCTCCTCTCCTCCCCTCATTCATCTCTCTTCTCCTGCCTCTCCTTGCCCTCCTTTTCTCCTCTTCTTCCTGACAGGAGGACAGCAGCCATTCTGACTGCTAATGAGAAGCAGGGCTTTTTTTTTTTTGCTATTTGTGAATGTGTGTGTGTGAAAGAGAGAGAGGGAGAGCGTGTGTGTGTGTATTTGTTTGTTTGCGAGCGTGCGTGCATGCAATGGGATTTTGGAAGAGGGTAAGGCCAGGAGCGAAAAGAAAGAGTGAAAAAGATAAAGGGAGATGTGCTCTCCAGCTCTCTTCCCTCGATCTGTTTCCTCTCTGTTACTAGGCAACACCTGCAGGCATGCACTAAATAAAGCCTTGTACCCGCCATTCAACCCTCCCTCCTCTGCCTCCATCTCTCTCTCTCTCTTGCTCTCTCTCTCTCTACCTCATCCATCTCTCCCTCGCTCATTCACCCTCATCCCTTCAACCTCCCGGACCTTTACCCATCGCTCAATCGTACTACTACCAATTACTTTCCCTCACACATCGCATCCTTCTTCCCTCCATCCTTTCCTCCTTCCTCCCTGGTTGCCACTGCACACAGAAAAAAGGAGGCACCGGTTCTACATTCAACCATAATGACTCCAAGGACCCTCTCATTTGTAAAATAAAACAAGCATAAATCAGATTAAAAGGACCCACTGCGGTGCGTAATAACTTCTTTTGATACTCAACAAGTCGAAAACTAGCTTAGTGCTGGTTACACGCGTGCCTGCTGTGAGCGCCTTAGCGGGAAATGGAGCCAAATCAAATCACCAAACAACAATTAACGTTAGGTCTAACATACACTCAGCAAGCCATTACATCCTCAACAGGGATTTAGCTCACTTACAACGAGGCCACATGCTTCCACATGCTATTTGAAATGGAGAGAAAGTGGGTGGTGAGAATGCATACTCGAGTAAATGTACAAATACCTCTGTAAAAAAAAAAATACTCAATTATAAGTAAAAACTGCCATTTGAGAAAACAAGTAAAAGTAAAAAAGCACTTGGTTAATAAAGTCAAAGTACAAGTTTCTTTACATTTTAATGTTTCAGTTTTTATCAGCAATTGCTGACAAAAAAAACTCCTTTTTAAACGAATGAGGAAGCAGCTAGGTGATTTAACAAATTTGAGGATACTGAACAAATTGAGGTTTTCTCCTATGTCTTCTGCTCTATACCTCTCTTTCACCATTTCCCACTCTGTCCCTAAGTGGACAAATGAAATGAAATGAAACAACCTCGCTTAAAGAAATTAATAAAATATAACAGGGGGCAGCTCAGCCAATGTTTTGGGCCACTTATTTCGAGGTTCTTAGAGCCTATTACATCCGCCTAGGAGGTGAAACTTCTTCACCCCTGTTTTGTCTGTCCATCCACCTGTCAGTCAGCAGGATAATTCAAAAATACCAGACGGATTTGCACAAAACTTGGTGGGAAGGTTGGTGATGGGCCAGCAATGGACCAGTCATCCTTGAGGGGGCGTGGCAACGGGTGGGGCTTAAAATAAACAGGGCGTGGTCTCCAATTGCATCCATGAAACATCACAAAAACCGGAGGGAACATTGGTCATGGGTCAAGGCGGCGCTGACCAACCTTCACCGCTGATTTGTCCAAAAGGGGCGTGTCCTATGACAACATTGTTATAAAATGGCAGATCTCCATGGTTTTGGGGGGAACAGCAAGCACTTCATTATGTAACTGTTGTCATTTTGAGATTTTGGTAAAAAAAAAATAAAAACAAAAATAAAAAACTGTGGCCCGGGGTGGCCAAGGATTTTCGCTGCCAGCTGAATCTTTCTCCATCACTGCACTGTTTTCAAAAGATAGGTGCCTCTTTTCTTCTGAAGAGCAGTTAGCAATCTCTCCAACCCTGCATTCAAAACAGATAATAGACTCCTAACAAAGGTTTAAATAGCAAATGTAGTGATGCAAAAGCCTATTATTCGTTATTAACTTATTAATTACTCATGCAGAATAGAAGTACATGTTTAAAAAAGGAATGATAGATAGATGGATAGACATTTTCCAGTCATTTGCATTACTTGAAGTGCATTATTACCCCTCAAGATCTTAAATGAATAAAGAAGTCTCACAATTAGATTGAAAAGTACCAGCAGCAGGAGCAGTCACTTACAGGCCATCAGTAATCTATGAAGGTTACTACAGCAGGTATTTTAGACACACACAGCTCAACAAGGACCTAATGGAAATCCCCCAGTCTCTTAGTCACATCAATACATGAAGGAGCTTGACCCTCTGGGAGGCTTAAAAAGTAGAGGTTTCAAGGCACTCCACGCTAAGAATTAAAAAGCCATTGTATGACTAATAACAAACCTAATTCCAACATGGCATTATGTAGCCCACATCATGAAGTAGCACAACAAAATGCATGAACAAAAGAATGTGCATAATGGAGGGCTCATTTCAAATGTAGGTCAACATTGTTCTCTTTGACAGAGTGATGCAATTGTTTTTTTCACTTGAAGAGTGCCTTGCAACTCCTTTATTAAACCAAAGAGCACCTTCAACAGATGCCTCCACACAGAAACAGAAGCACTCTCCATCCACTCCTCTTTGAATTGCTATTCTTTCAAATGCAGCTGGTTTGGGGCAGTTCATGCATTTTTAAAGCTTTCTGCAATGGTAAAAGCCCAAAGAACCATTTTCTCGTGCTGTAGAGAACTCTTTTATTAGAGTGTCTTCGCCTGGCACAGTGTGTGGAGCCGCAAGTGCAAGAAAGCTCAGTGGCACAAGCTCCTGAACTCTCTCTGCCACTTAGAGGGGAGGAAGATGGATTTGAATGGAGATGCTGCTGCCAAGTTGGTAATTTAAAGTCGGTGTTGGGGATTCCCATAAGCACATACAGTGCTAATGCATAGGCAAACCGGTGCCCCGGCCCTCACCTGGATTCTGCCCTGAACCCATGGCGCATTTACCTTGAGAATATTGTTTCACTTTTGGTGATTTATCATTGGAGACAAGAGCAGGGCCAAATGGACGGAGACAAAGAGACAGAGAGAGAGACAGATAGGCGGAGAGGATGAGGCAGGAGTGAGAGACAGAGCGATTAGGGGCACGGGCAGGTAAAGGTAACCCCAAACTGTCACGCTGACATACTACCCCATCTCCCCCTCCATGCTGCTGAGGAGGATAAATCTGTGGACCAGGCATGGCATCAGTCAACCTGCCAGGCCAGCAAGGAAGTACACTTTGTAAGCAATGACCTCACTGTGCGGTGACCTGAGGGTTGACTGTTATGGGTCTAAAGCATTTGTGAGCTGCAATTTTGTGCTGATATTCAATATCTTTAAATTTGACCTTTCAGGATTCATTGTTGCAGCAGAATTGTTTATTCTGCTGAACTTTCTAGAACTTTTATTCTTTCAGGATGGAAAAGCCTCGGAAACAACATTTAGACCCCCATGGTACACTAAAACTAACAATAATCATAAAGCATTTGCACATCTTGTGCAGAGTCAAATCAAAATTAGGCTTGTGGTTTTTCAAAGTGGGGTCTGAGGACTACCAGGGGTCCTTTAGGGTCTTCCAGGGGGTCCTCGGCAAAATAAGGAATATTTTGATTTCACTGTACTTTAATTCACTAGACATTACTACAACACAAAAAAACACAAGTGATTATTTCAACATTGCTTTAATCTCACCATTGTGAGTCTATTTGATAATGTTGAAGTGTGAGACCTAGACAATTTCATACTTAACACAAACCAAAATATCTTTTCATATCAGGGTCTCTATGGGGCAAAATCACTTCAAATGGGGGTCTGTGGTTTAATGAAAGTCAACTTGCATGAAAAAGTATGAAAACCCCCTCCATAGACAGGCAGTCAAGTATTGATCACCTATACACTAAATATGTAATCAAACAAACTGCATCTCAGCCAGCACACAACACTGACTGGAAAATATTCTATTTTATTAAATGGCACATATCAAATGCAGATCCCTGGAAGTTACTTTACTTACTGAAAGAGTTTAGGGAGACTGTCAGTGATCTGTAAGTGCAGAAATTAACTGTGCTGTGGGTGATGCTCAGCTGTTGATTGCAGTGGTGTGAAAAGGACTGAAGTGTGCCTCTTGAGGCTGTAAATTGGACTGGTGCAGGAGTGGGTGGATTGTTCACCTGTGGGACTCGGTTGTGTAACACTTTCAAAGGTGAATTCAAGCTTGAAACGCCAAATCCAGCCTTGGAGACAGCGCAGTCGGTGCTAATGCCGCCCTATGAGAGGTGTGCACGCGTGGACACACACACGCGCACACACACATTTAGTTTGTGTCAGGAACAGAGGATGAGGGATGCAAGCCTTTGAAATCTGCACCGTCATACACTGGAGTACAGAGCACGTGTCGGAGAGAGATTCACATAGAACAAGGTTTTTGTCTCTGTGTATGTTAAAGGGAGTGGAGGCCAGTTTAAAATTTGCACACTTTGCATGGACACACACACACACACACACACACACATACGCAGGCTTTACACAATAACACTCTCAGACAGAGCCAACATCCATAACCAGAGATTTACCAGCGGATTTTAAAAGGGCGAACAGTTGTGTGTGTATGTGTAGAGCTGAGTGGGATTTGGTTTAATCCAAACATGAAACACAAGCTTTAACCCCCCCACTGCCACCACCCTCCCCCAACACACACACACACACACCACCACCCGTCCTCTCTGTCGCTCTCTCTTTAAGTGTGTGTGTCCGAATTTGCCTCCCTCAGTCTCGCAGCGTTGCGTAACAGCTTGATTATATAATCCCAAACATATATGCATGTCCACGAGGCTGAGCGCTGGAGTGCATGAAGCATGCAAGAGCATCAAATGGTGGAGGGAGGAGGGAGAAGCAATGAGGAGGAGGAGGAGGAGGAGAGGATAGAAAGGGGGCTAAGAAGGGCCAGCATGCGTCTGACTGGCACTGCGATGACGATGCATGTCTGGATTAAGGCTCCAGTGGAATCACTTGGTGCACGAACACATTTACCCGCGTAAATTTATTCATGGTGACGTGAGCTCGTCTGCAGGTGAGCGGCGCACTGCCTATTATTACTCCCATTAATATTAAGAGGTGAACTGATAATGTAAGAAATGTCATGGTTTGTCACAAAATGCTCCCGTTAAAAGGCTTGAGAATAAATAAAACCTGCCTGATGATGGAATAAAGTGACAGAGAGTGTTGTAACATCTTCAGACTGATATGGTAATACTTAAAAAAAGTAGCAGTTAATGCAGGAATGTAGTCAATTATTAGGGGATTAATAAGTAAGTAAGTAGGTCAATAAATAAATGAAAAATAAATAAATGAATAAACAGGCATAATGTAGCAGCTGTCAGTTAATGCAGAAATGTATTCAATTATCAGAAGATAGATAAGTAAATAAATAATGTAGAAACTGCCAATTAATGCAGGAATATATTCAATTATTATGGGATTAAAAAAGTAAGCAAACAGAAACAAACAGATAAACATAATGAAGCAATTGCCAGTTAGGGGGAAATTAATAAGTGAACAGAAAAAAATAAATAAATAAATAAAAAATGTAGAAATTGTCAGTTAATGCATGAATGTATTCAGCAGTTATTAGGGGATACATATATAAATAAAACAAATTAAGATTTAATTCCATTATCAACTCATTGACAGCAACATTTTGTTACATGTTGACAACTTGTTGCGTTATCCAACAGTTTCTACATTATCAGTTGCTGCAGCGCGTCTTCGGCACGTGCTGCAGCCTGAGCGGTGCACGGCACCCTTTTGCGGCGAGATATAATGTATTGTCGAAACATGGAGGGGAGCAGGGGAACACTGGTCCAATAAAGAAAGCCGATGCGTTGTGGAAGAAGTAGGAGCAGAGCCTTAAACTGAGATGACAGTTTGGGAACATTGTGGAATCTGAGCTTCGGGAGGCCGTGAGTGCTTTGAAAAGCCCTGCCAGTGAGAGAGAGAGAGAGAGAGAGAGAGATCATCAAAATAGAAAGAGGAAGTGAGTGGGATGACTACAGTAAGAGATGGGGACTGGGTGGGAATTAAAATAGAAGGTGAAAGACAGCAAGAGAAAACAGGAGAGGGGCAGGGGATTTTAAAAGGAAAGGAAGGAAGGAAGAGGAGAGAATGAAGGCGAGGAGATAGAGAGTTATGTGTCTGGAGTGGATGTCATTACTAGTATTAGTGAGTTGGCAGTAAACGCTGCAGCTAAAAGGCAGAGGGCATCACTCACATTGACGAACACACACACACACACACACACACACAATGGCAAGCTTAGCTGAACAGGCTCAGCTCAAGCGCGCCCATACACACAGAGACAGGCCTATGACTCAGTAACAAGTTTTGCCTTATCTCCAAACCTTTCTCTATCTGTCCAATTCAATTTATTCATCCCCACCCTCTCTTCCCCCTCATCTCTCGCTCTCTTCATCCTCCCGAGCC
>OMKZ01033262.1:34735-66953 GCA_900302535.1 Neoniphon sammara | reverse complement strand
CACACACACACACACACACACACACACACACACACATAGAGCCCAACAGATATAGGATTTTTGGATCCAATACGGATTATGGTATGTAGGTGGACTACCAATATATTGCCAGTATTTTTAGTCTTAGAAATATAGAGTGTGAAATGGGTTTTGCTTAAAACAGCTAAAAACAGCAGATCGGTTTAAGATGCACCAGGCAAAAATTGAGGGGCGATTAAAATGAAGACTGTTCAGACTCAACTGACAAAAACCCATGGAATAAACGCTTCATTTATCAGCAGGTTTGATGATGAGAACCGTCTAGGCTCAACCGCCAAATTTCATACTTATAACACTGTTTAGTTAGTTGAGTCTAACTGGTCCTCACTTCAATAAACACTCAGCAATTTTGCATTTTTTATGAGACCACAGAACATATTAAATCTTAATGACCCAAAAATAGTACCTAACTAAATGATAGATAGATAGATAGATAGATAGATAGATAGATACATAAATAAACCAAATTACTGGACAAAAGAAGAGGACCCAGAACTCAATGCAACTTCAACCTAATTTTGACTCCTGCTGTGTAAAAATAATAAATAAACAGCCTTTTGTTGCATGCCGGGGCATATCAGCTGTTAAAGCGTGATAACAATGCATTTTTACAAATATTGGCCAATAAATATCAGTAAACAGTAAAATATTGGCAAAAATGGTAATTGGTCGGGCTGAATTACATATGTATATTGTAGCTGTCACATTATATTTTCAAAATATTACCTTTTCAGGGTTTAAGAAAACATTTTTTGCTTGACTACCATGTATTTTTTTACTTTAGCCAACAGGTTTTGGAAGTTTTTCATAAGCTGAAGGACTGAAGAACTTATGCAACCCGTTTAATCCTTCCATTGAAGTAAAAAAAAAAAAAAAAAAAAGGTTAGGAGTTTTCATGTGACAGCAGTAATATGTGAGTGTGCAAACACACAGAGAAATGCACACGCATGCAGACAGGCACAGCCATGCCTGCCCCTTTCAAGCATTTGTCCCCATCTGCCTCCCGCCGGCACGTGTGTTACCGCTGCCAGGGAAGGTTTAGCCGGGGCGGCTCAGAGCTGTCTAACAGATCAGGCGTACAATAAACAGGCCGACTGCAGAGGCAGGAAGGACGGGCTTCAAAGACCCGCAGAATAAGCCACATGACAACTGATGCTGTTCATGCCGCTCTGTGTTACCTTGCCTGCTTTGCAGCCCAGGCTGTGTGTGCTGAAGGTTACACTGCGCGGTCTTCGTGTTTTTGAAGTGTTGCATAAGCAAAGGAAGGTCAGACAGCCCTGGGCTTTGTCAACTGTTTTGGTTAACAAATACAAACTTCTTCTGTTGTTTTCTGGGCCGGCTGAGGCAGCTTCTAGAGAATGACTAGTAGCTGCTCAACAATCCAGAATTAAGACACACTCAGTGTATTTACTTTCAAACTTTTTCATGTTCTGGACCCACAAAATGACTTTCATTGAGCCATGGATCCCCATTTGAAGTGATTTTACCCTAAAGACCTTGATATGAAAATATATTTTGGTTTGTGTTAAGTATTAAAATGTTTTGATGCTTTAACACTGATAGACTCAGTGTGGTTAGATTAAAACATGTTAAAAAATCATGCATTTTTTTGTATTTCAGTTTCAAGGGAATTTAATTACAGTGAAATTTAACTATTCCTCATTTTGCTGAGGACCCGTTGGAAGACGCTCAAGGACCCCTGGAAGTCCCTGGACCCCACTTTGAAAACACTGTTGTCAGTGGCACAGTGGATGTTCTGCCACCTATATGAAGCCCACTCTGCCTGCCTGTAGCTCAGCGTCGGCCAGGCGCTGCATGAAGGTCATTATGAAGCTCTGTCATGCTTCGGCCCCTGACAACATTCCTGGGAAGCCCTGTGGAGGCGACAAATTGAAAAGCGCTAATTAGCTGGGTGGCTGGGGCGGCAGCGTGAGACAGCCTGTTGGAACATGTGAGCCGTGCCCTCCCTGGTGGCCTTGGCATCCTCCAGGGCCAGAGGAGAGGGAGGAGAGAGGAGATGGAAAACAGAGGGATGAGCACTGATACCGTCGTGTTCCCCAATACTGCCTGCAGGAAGGCAACATGTTTACCTGGCTCTGATTGGACCACACCTGAGAGGAAAACTAGTCTCTCATAGTCTCTATCACTCTCTTCTGTTTTTATACCTGCTCTCTGTCTCTTTAAACCCTTGTTTTTATGACTGCTGTGAGAAAGAATATGTGAAGCAGCGCATAGATTTGTTTCCTTTTTTGTTCAGAGCTGCACAGTTGTTATCTCTCCCCAAAAATCAACACGCTGTCCTCTTTCCTCGCAGAGACACCTAGTACGACACGCATTTTCTCTCTGAGTCTGCTGGTCTTTTAGGTGGTTTTCCCTCGGAGCTCAGTGCTGTTTGTGGCGCTGGTTCACTCCAGGGCTTTGTAACGAGAACACACAGCCTCTGTCCCCTTTGATGTGTTAAAGAGCATGCATCTGAACCTCCCTTCAGTATTAGGCACGCAATTCGTTCAGCTTTATCACAATCATCCATAAACAGTGCAAGGGAAAGGAGACAAAGGATTTAATTGCATTTAATGTACACCGCACTTTTCCCAGAGTATCATCTAAATGAATGGGATTGCATTGCCTTACAGCCGTCTTGGTAGACCAACCAGCAGTTTATGTAACCAGACAGGGTGACTGTAATGAACTGACATCCAGAGGCAATGATACGTGTTTACAGCAATGCGCTGTAATGTGACAATGCACAAAACATGAAGGTGGCATGACTATGAGAGCTAATCCAATATCCTTATTTGTTCTTTGTTTATGAATCAGTTTCTGTCTAACTCACCCCCCCTGCTGCTCCTCTTATTGCTCACATTGCTATTAATTAATTTGTAGACATGAGAAGCTGCTATTTCTTCAGACCACCCGTGGTTAACGCGAGCGTATTACTGGATGGGTTGCCACTGTTGCTCCTATTAGTGTATGGAGTGATGCTTCAAATGTAATATAATGTGACAGAAGTGGTGCTGGTATTTAGCGGTTGTTAGCTTAGTGATGTTTAGGTACCAGCGCCTTATTACATCTGCATTAAGGAAGCCAGTGTCAGATCTTATGCATTAAAAAAACATTCAGCTGTTGTGTGTCTTCTAAGGAGTCTGAGAGCCAGCAGGCCAGCACCGACCTCACCATTCCCACATCGAAAGAGGAGCAGGAGGAGTATCTGCGCTGGAAGAGGGAGCGGGAGCAGATTGACAGGGAGCGGGTGGCACGCCACAAGAACGCCAAGGGCCAGTGGAGGCGGGCATGGGACATGGACAAGACGGAGAACATGTAAGATTGCTTACCACGCAGCCTCCCCAAGCTGCTTTGCCTGCTGCTCATTTAGCTGTGTCACTTCAGTTCATCAGTTCCATTTGCTGCTTCATCTTTGAAAACTCACTAGTGGGTTATTTTCTTTTTCCCTTATTCTCCCTTGATTTTCCATTAGTTTTCTCCTTATCTAGCTTTAAAGTTAGAAAAAAAGAATTTCCAACATTGTCACATACATATTCTGGTTGCCACACTACATTCAAGCTTCATCACACTTAAAATAGAGTGAAATATTCAAACCCAAGATGCCATTGTTTTATGGCTGCAGCATTACGTCAAACAGAAAATATTTAGATGTGTTGTCACCATTTTATACGCATTTCCCTTAAATTCACATATTTGGTATCTTTGGAAACCTTGGGATCTCTAGTAGAATTTAAAATAAAGTTCTGTGTGTTTGAACAAAGCAGTATATATTTGTAATGATAAATCCACTTATGAAACTGGCAGGGTTAAAGAGGTTTTAACCTTTATTTATCCAGGGAATGTCGACAGAGGCCCCTTACTGTTTTCTAGCCACATCCTGCCTCACATTCATACTCATTGTCATTTTTGGCCATTGAGCAGTCATGGGATTAAATGCCTTGCTCAAGGGAACTTGGTAGTTGTTGTTACCAGTTTAGGCATTCAAACTGGTGATATTCTGAACAAAAGTCCACTTTGCGGATACCACCTCCCTCGGTTTAAAGTTTTTACCAATAAAAATGACCTCTAACCTCATGCAATTCAACTTTGGCATGTTGCTAACGAACTCATCTCAGGTTTAATGTCATCTGCTAAGTTACTGGCGTCATCAGTCAAGCATGTGCTCCCGCTGTCAGTGTGTTTGAGGGTTTATAAAGAATAACACTGCACTTCTTTCCCCTTCTGTCCTTTTACTTCTCAAGTATCTCTCTGAATGGTTTACTTCACTTTTACTCACGAAGATAAGAAGGCAATCTGACCTTCCAAACAGGCCGAGTCTTTACTGTGTCCAATTAGATTATTTAGTTGAACAATCCATTAGATCAGGTATCTCCATGCCGTACCTCATGATCGCAAAACTAAATCTGATCAAGTCACAGGGTACTGCTAACATAGCAGCATTACAAATGAGATTAAACGGTTGGACCATCAAAGAAGCACAGTTTAGGGTAATCGGTAAAGGTATGCTTCTTAGAGTTCAGACTGAAACTGTGTTGCATTTAGAGAGAAACAATATTACACTGGAAATAACAGTTGTTATACTTACATTGCTACTTAAAGCCTGCCATTTATTCATGCACAGATGATGATATAAGCCAGGCCTGAAGGCACAAATATTAACATATGTGTTGAGTTTGAGAACATGGCTTAGTCTATTTTTGAAATGAGCCATAAACGTGTTCAGCATACTTCTGAAAGCCTGCTATCTTGTTGCTTAATTAAATTCTACAATAGCACTCCAAAGAGTCTGGAGTTAAAAATACCCCACGTATTTTGGTGTTTGTCAGATTTCAAACAAGCCTAGCTGTAGTGCCCAGAGTGACCAAGCAGCCGGGTAAATTAATGTGCTGTTTAAAGGAAGCAACAAAATGTAAAGAGACAAGGGGAAGAGCAGTTATTTTTAGCCACGGATGGAATGCTTTACCTTATTTGGATAGGCTTAAACAAGGCCCTGGAGTCAGAATAGAAGAGGAAATGTCTTTTTGATTCAACAATTCAGATGTTTTCAATGGATGTGAAATGGAGGGGTGTGAGTCAAACAGCAAAACCGTCATTCTTCAAAATACCAAATTATAGACCTATAAACATGCAATGATGATACTCAAATGTCAGGAGGTGTCTGTTTAATGGTATCCTAATGGGTGTATACTGTTACGTAACCTATGCAAACAGTGAGATGATAAATTGTCGACCTATTGCATGGATCCCCACTTAAACAATGGATAAGCATCCGCAGAATTTGCATGTTTATTGTGAACACCAAAACCATCATCCATCTGGCACTGCCGTTTATGGAAAACAGCGCTTGTGCACTGGTTTGTGTTTGTGTAAAATGAACCTCTGCTTTCAGGTTTTCAGACAAATCCCTTGCTGAGAGAGACCGGGGGCCTTCCAGCAGAGGTGAGACATTCACACAGTCCGAGTAGTGAACTTGGAGCCCTTACACATCAGAACAAGAGAAAATGATGGTCATTCACTGCCAGCCTCATCATTCATTCACATATGCTTTGATTTCCAGGTGGACGAAATGCAAGAAGAGGACACCCCAGGTCAAATGCTGACTCACATGGTATCTGCACAGTATTGTTTTATCATTGTCAGCATTGAACATAGCCTTTGCTTCAATGCCTTAAAAGCATCACTTGACACAAAAGGTGGAAAGACTTATATAAATTATAGAAAGTGACTTTATTTAACATTTTTTACCCTTAGGTCATGACATACGGGGCAAAGACAAGGGGGCTAAAAATGTGCCAGTTGTGAGCAGTAAGGCTAAGGGCAAGGACCGTCTGACTGGGAGGGCAAGGAGGTAGGTAACAACTCACCATCAGACATGTTAACCTCTAATACCTGTCTAATGCAGTGTTAAAGGAATACTCCATTTTGGGCAAAATATCCTTTCTCCAACTTACCCAGACTGACAAAATGTTCATTTTCTCCTCTCTACATCCACTGCTTCTGTTTCAATTTGTAGCATTTCACATTAGCTTAGCATAAAGACTTGAAGTCTACAGGAGTCATTAGCCTAGCTCCATCAAAGTGAAAAAATAAACCTTACAGCGACTCTGAAGCTGTCTTATTTACACATTGTATCATGTGTATTTGAAATACAAGGCTTGGATTTAAAAAAAAAATGAGAGTAATGTTAGGAGAGGTTAGATGGTAGGAACTGTAGATGATAGGAACTATAACCACTATATAACTATAACTATAACCATATATATAACTATAACTATAGCCACTATATAACTATAACCACTTAACACATGCATTCAGGGTTATAGATGTGTATTTCATTACTGTGTAACACATTTCATTGCTGTGTAAATAAGACAGCATCAGAGTTGCTCTAAGGTTTAATTTTTTCACTTTGACGGAGCTGGGCTAATGACTCTTGTAGACTTCAAGTCTTTATGCTAAGCTAACATAAAATGCTACCCATCAGAACTGAAGCAGTGGACGTACAGAGGTGAAAATCGTATCGAATATCTTGTCTCAGTCTGGGTAAGTCAGAGAAAGGGTATTTTGCCGTTGGAGTATTCCTTTAATTGTGTTCTGTGAAAAAAGGGAGGCTTTTATTGTGAAGGAAGAGGAGGTAAGGAGATGCGAGAGTCGTGTTTTTGGCAGTTGTTGAAATGGAAGATGGCAGTGGCTGATTAAAAAGTTGTCATGGGACACTGAACGTAGTTGTGTTTATTTGAGTAACAAGATATATAGCAGCCTGACATAGTGGTATGTCGAACAAATTAAGTTGATTCAACTCTCAGATTGCAGATGTCTTTTGTCTCAATTAACTGTTATGAGACAACTTACTGTAACTAATGAAATGCTTAAAATGGATGTGGGAAGGCAGTTTGTTTTCCTGCGCTGTGCCCCAATGTACAAATTCCCCCAGATGTCATGAGACTTGATTTAGAAGTTGCGGCAGCTGACTAAATAACCCAGAAGGCCTCATTCACGTCTCACTGCATGTATTATTCTCCAGCTTTTCTCATTCGTGAAAGCAGCTACTGTGCAGATTTTTTGTGGAGTCAGTCAACGTGGTGAGGAGACTTTCAGGGTGTGTTACCCAAGCTTAAAAACCCACGAGATCACAGACCCGTAAATGAAGCAATTTTGCCTTTCAATGCGGAGGTGTGAAGGGCCAGATGGCCTTCCATCTCTGTGTCCTGGCTAGTAATAGAGGTTGGTACGGGGCCAGGAGACAGTGTAAGAGAGCACTCACCTCTGTCCAGACAGATTCTTGTTATTAGGCTCTGCTGCTGTCACAGATGGCAGTAGATCCAAGTGTGGAGAGAGGCAGCCCACAGGCTACTAAGACTTAAACAGCTGTGACCAAACACTCAGAAGTGTGAGATGAAATACCTACAGCTGCCCATCTCTTCCATCCTGATCCTGAACCTTCACTTTCTTACCTATTATATTAAGCGGTTAACTTTAACCTTTCCATGTAGTTTTTCTTTGATCTTACATGTTGTAGATATTATTATTGCTACCATTTGCTGATTTTTTTGGCTTAAATCATTTTATTTTTCAGATGGGGTGCAAATGAAGAAGGAGAGACACACTTACAGGTGAATGGTCCAAACTCTGTTGCTATGAATAATAGCCATGTCTGGGTATATAAAATATCATGAACATAACCCTTAAATTTGATTCCCTGTAGACTTCTGAGACAACATTGGAAGAATTCTTGGAGGAACTTGATGCCTTGACTGATGCCGAGGCGCAAGATCACAGAGATCCTGACCCCAAACCGAAGTCGTCGCCCAGCCCAGACGAGCCAAGTAAGTCAGAAGAAGCGGTCAGCGGTTGTGCCTCTGTGGGCATAGAGGAAACGAGCAGTGGATCCACAGGTCTTGTGCCAGCTGCAAATCTGGAAGAGGGGAAGACGGAGACTTCGTCTCCTCGAGCTTCAGAGAAGAAAGTGCGCTTCTCAGAGGAACTGATCCAGGGGGCGACGCACAGCACGAGCACGGGCACTCAGGACTGCACAGAATCCAGAGGACAGAGCTCATTAAAAGCTTCCTCACCCAGCAAACTCAAACATAAGGTGGAGGAGCCTTTTGAAAGTGCCAAGGAGGATGATGGTAGTCTTCAGGACCAGGGGGATCCATCTGCTCCTGTTGCCCAGCAGCAGGTCCCTGAAGCTCTTGTTGCTTCTGAAACTGCATGTACTGAAACAGGCAGCATGCCCCCTGCTACTCCCAGCTCTCCCCCTGCTGAAAAGGCCAGTGCCTCTCTACAGGAGGACTCTGTCCAACGTGGAGAGATTGCCAAGTGCAATATCAGCAACACAAACACAGGTATGCTATAGCGTTGGTGGCCCAGACTGGCTCGGCAGAACAGTCAGGCGCAGCATCCGGATGGTATGTCACTGAACTAATGTTGGTTTTCCTTCATAGAGGAGCTAATAGACTCCAGTCTCTCTGTCCTGAGCCTGGAGTCAGGAGACACTCATCCAGCAAACACCACCAGCAGCGACAAGGTCAGTACAACAAAGAGGAAGAGGGATGGGTTAATCGATGGAGGGGGAAATGGAAGGATGGAGGTATGGGGCAAATGGATGGCAAAGTAAAATATTATGTGTTCATTGCAGCTGCTGATTTTGGTTTGAGCATATTCACCACCACTGAGGCCTGTTAGCAGTGTTGAAGTGGAGTAGAAATAGTCTCATGAGAGAATGCCTGTTCATCTCATCAGCCGCTGGAGCGGCCTGATAATGCATTACCGCCCACTTAGATTGTACATATAGAAAGACTGGGGGCCTCGCTTCCAGGGTGTCCAGAGAATGAGAAATTGCATATAGCTACTGTATGTACAGCATGTGGATGGTGCAAAAGAAAAAACAGTTTTAATAATTGAAATGTTCTGTTTTGCAGGCAAGAGAGAATGGGAAGATTGTCTGAAGGATGTGTTCAAGACGGGCGTCATGTGTAAGAAATACTGAAACCAAAACACAGTCAGATAGATCATTGCCTTTCTGTAGTTTGATACTGCATTTGCTTCCAGTAGCTCATTTGAGATACTCTGTTAATGGCTGACACATAAAGCTGTGTTTTAATTGTGCTGTGCTGTGTCCCACTTGTTGAACACAGCTATCCCATAGCAAAGTCAAACTGCTATGTTTATAAGTATTTCAAATTTCACGTAGGAACGGTGAGAAGTGTTTTTGAGCATCTTGCTCAAATCCTTTGCGTCCAAGCACTTTATTGAGTATTGAAAGTATGAGCATTGGCGCGTTATTCGGCATGTTAGCATGCAGTTTAATTGCAAGCTCACTGAATGTCTGTCTCTGTTTACATCTGTATGAATATTTCAAGGTACATATCAGGAAGCGAGCTAATCAACTTTACTTGGCAGCCCTTGACAATAAACATCAGCCACAGTCAAATTATCTTGTGCCTGATTTTGCCTTAGGGGTATTTTGAATACTGAAATGTAATTTGCATTATATGCTCATAGTTATAAACCAAGAGTTGGTATTTCTACCCTCAAAATGGTGTGATCTTATTTATCAACTTCTTCCAGCATCATTTAGTCAATGGCCTTTCATGAATCAGCAATCAATTTAAGTGCATTACTAAAAAGCACATTTAAGACCTATGTTACTGGCCACTGACCAAGGCTCTGACGTTTCCAAAACATTATTACTGACTAAAATGTTATTGTTTTGGAAAGAACGCTAGTAAGAGTCAGTGGGGTACAGCCAGGTTTTGGACAGTAATCAGCAATAAAACTTTTGATTTCAAGAGGCATTAAGTCATCAGCTCACAACAGGCTGATGGCATTTTCTCAAAACATACATCACTGGTATAAAAACTGTTTGGATGCCCTGAGAGGATTCTTGATAGTGATCAATAAAACAGTACACTGAAAATCTCAAACTTGCCCTTTAACATGTATTTATTTTGTTTCATAAAGCCTGTGCAATTTCAAATCAAGGCTGAATCCCAAATGTCTGGTCTCACTCAGACTTCTGGACTTTCTTGAAATCTTTTTCAAGCCCTTAATTTGGGTCTTTAATTTTTCAAATTTTTGCAAGGGCCTCGGCCACATTTCAAAACAGAAAATACATGAATTTGTGTGTGACTAATATGATTTGTCAATTATTATTAATTTTTTTAATATCAACGTATTACTCATAAAGCTCGAATGGAGTAACACTTGTAAACCCATACAGTTTTTCCAGCTTGTGGATTTATTAATTACCAAACACATGCACATTCTATTTGCATTCATTACTCTTTAGCCCTTCTTAGCCTTTAATATCACCCAAATGCTGATTTGCTGATGCTCCATTTGCATAGCCAATGTTAATATTCCTGATTTAGTAGGGTGGAATGGTCTTAAGCTTTTTTTCTCAATGCAGACCCTTGACCCCTTTTTGGACTGTTGAGACATTGGAAAAACATCAGGCAGATCAATGAGAGTTCAGTCCACAGTCCAAACATTTGGGATTCAGTTGTTATTCCCACTGGCAATGTTAACTGTTCTGTTTTATATTAGTGAATGACAACTAATACTTTTTAAAGGCTTCCTCTTTGAGAATTTAGTCAGTTGCTGTGCCTTGCATATTAGCTTATTCAACATTGAAGGCGTACCTCTTCATTTCATGGTTTATTATAAGATAGTGTACATGTACTGTACTAACAGAGTTTGCACAGTGCATCATTTATTGTTGATTTTATTTATTTGCCTCTCCATTTGGACAAGTGAATGTTAACTAGTTGAATTCTGCAAAGCTAAAACACTTTTGAGACAATGTTTATGTGCATTAGTGACTGTTTTATTTTCTGTAAAATTAATGGAAATGTTTTATTTATTACTATTTTATTTTTTATCTCACTTTGATATCGAGTTTGGTAACAAGTAGAGCCTTATAACAAGTTGTGTCATCAAAGAAGTTTTTGGCTTTTGTCAATGCTACATTACTTCATAGTATAGTATACAGAGCTGTGATTGTAAGTAGAGAACATAGTGGATATGCTCTGCCGGGTCCTGTGATCTTAAATTGTGGTTACATAAGAAACAACTGAGAAAACAAGAAACAAGTCACAGCGGCTGAAGCCGTTCCAGCTGTCAAGACACAATATTTAGTGTTGCTTTTAACGACGGCCTTATTTTATATAAGGAATGTGATGGTAAAGCGAAAGCCCTGTTTGAAAATAAGTAAATAATCAGGTTCTGTGATTTACTGATTCACTTTAAAATAATTTGAATTCCCTTTGGGATTTGATCATCAAATTCTAATTTGGAATTTAGAATGGAATGAACCACACAGCTGTTTGTACGCTCCTCCCCGATCAGCACCTGTTCATTTTATAACACACCGTAATTGTTGTAGCTCATGTGTTTCAGTAATTAATTTGCTGGTTGGAGGGTTATTAGACATCTGCATTATCACCTTGCTTAATGATAAATATAAGAAGTGAATGTGTTGCTCCCCTGGGTGTGCACCACTGTCCTCCATGTTCTCACATACCGTAGGATTGAAGGAACAATTGTGTATGAATGTGTGTGCGTGTGTGTGTGTGTGTGTGTGTGTCTGTGTGTGTGTGTGTGTGTTGTGTATTGAGGTGTGTTTGCAGCTTTTTATCATTCAGAAATGCTCCTGTTAGTTTGAATCTGTGTGCAACATAACTAATTGTAAAACAATTGGAAAGAAGCATACAGAACATCAATAAAGGTTTTCCGTATTTACGACTCTGGTCTTTTTTGTTTTGGCAGCATGATCTCTATCATGGCTGACATTGTATTGTTGCACCGTCACTGTCTCTTACGCCTCCTCCCTCTCTGTTCCCTCTTTCTGACCGATGCACCTGTGGCTCCAGACGACACTGTAAATGTGTGTGAATCAAATCTCTGGAGAGTTGCAATGATTAGAGAAAAATATTGCCACTGCAGCGAGGAAGAAGGTGAGGGGGGATGCTTTGACAGACAGTGTTGGGAAGCAGTTTCACTGCAAACTAAACTGCAATTAAACTGGTGGTTTAACTACATTTGGAGATGGCCTCCTGATAGTTTAACTAAATGCGTATTCACATAGTGAGTCCAGTAGTAAAACTATTTTTTTTGACTAGTTCACTGCTCATTACACAAACAATAATGGACCATAAAGGGTGCAAGATGATTGTTTTTCTTGAGTGTTTTAGTTATCGAAATTGCACAAGTCAAATGCAATAAAATCCAGATTTATTTTAAGGTTTACATACAATAAAAATATATCCTCTCTAACAATTGTCCCTACTGTGAAGAGCCCAGATGGGATTGTTTGGTTCCAAACAGGTTTAGGTGTCTAGGAAGCTGGACTGATGTGAAAAAATATAAAATATAATTGGCTTTAGTTCTGAATGTTTTGAATCTGAATTTGTAGAGCTAAGCCTGCTATCTTTTAACAAATACATAAGTTATTGCATGCTATTTTTGAACTTACCTGGCTGAGAAATCCTGCTTGGTGCAGTGTATCTCCTCTGACTCTAATTTCTGGAAGACAGCTGTCTGAATGATGGACAGCGCATTTTCCCATGAGTATTGGAATATGTGGCCTGCAAGCACAGTGACCTGCACGCAGAAAATTCTAGTGAATAGGTGGACACTTTTTGCAATAACCTCAAATGAGTGGCATATTTTTTCCTGGCATGTGGCTTAATTTTGTATCTTATTTTGTTCTTATTTTCTATTATACTGTTAATTAGATTTTCCTTTTTTTTTTTTTTTTTTTTTTTACTTAGTGTGGACTCCTTGTTCTAAGTAGCTCTAGTTAACCAAACTATATTTCTCATATGGGTAGCTTAGCTGTACTTCACATGTGAAGCTTGTAAACCATGCTTTCAAAGTAGCTTCCCCAACGCTGGAGGCAAAAAGGTACGAGGCACCAACATCACACGTGACACTTCATCTCAG
Source organism: Neoniphon sammara (assembly GCA_900302535.1). Taxonomy (NCBI): domain Eukaryota; kingdom Metazoa; phylum Chordata; class Actinopteri; order Holocentriformes; family Holocentridae; genus Neoniphon; species Neoniphon sammara. The sequence goes on along the minus strand of OMKZ01033262.1, from coordinate 53,966 downwards.
ACTGACGGTGTGAGCAGATGAGACCCGGCGGGAACCAGGTGTTGTCCCTGAAAGCCTGGCTCCATGCTGTAGTCCTGTCTGATTAATTTCGATTGAGCTCTCTGCAGGGCGGTTGCATTGGAAACGCTCCCTACCAGCCCTACAAGTGGGACTTGTGCCCGCTACTCTTTTAATTATCTCTCCCCAAGGCACTCGCCATGGCAGCCTTCTGTCCTTGAGACCACAGTGCTTTGGGCTTGTGACCTTATACACAGTGGCCTTGTTTCTCCTTCGCTAGCCTGCTCACTGCACTGAAATGATTTATTACATGATGCAGCTTTAAACCAAACCTTTTTTAATACAAGATCAGAGGTCTGTGATTCCTGTAGACTTCAATTTACAAGCAGAGCCACTTTTTAAAACACTTTAAAAAAAAATTGATAATACTCCTGCTTCACTTTGGTGGCAAGTTAGCTAATAGTTTGAAGAGCTTGATGCAAGAGTACAGTTACAGTACAGTGGGTGTTGATATGGAAATAAGTCCTGTAGGCTGTGATAGAGGATTGAAGTGTAGTGTAGGATTATGTCAGCTGCACTCTGCAGTGGAGTAAAGCCTGAGAAGCTTTTCTTCTAGAGGAAAAACGAACAGGAGCTCAACTATTTGCAGCTCTAAAAGCAAAGCGGCGCTGAGGCTGCATGCATGCAGCTGAGCCTGTCACAACAGGAAATGGAGGGTCCTTTTCTGTGTGCAGCAACACGCTTTAGTGTTTTTCTTTCACTGCTGATTTCAAATCTGTGGCTTGGAGAAAAGACTGACCAGAATATATCAGACTGTGAAGATGCTTGGGATTAATATGAACTTCTCCCGGCAGTATGGTCGGGAACATAAGCCCCTTAACCAAGAATTCGAGTTAAAATCTGACGTGCTAATGCGATGTCCTACTTAACAGGCTTTTGGCAGCCTGGGTTTGAGCACAGCGGCCTGTAGGAGGCTCTCAAGGTGTTTCATTACATTTGATTGATATAAGTTTAGTGGAAGGAGGGCTGGGCCGTGCTCTGTGACCTTGACAGAACCTCACGCAGACAGGGTGATGGTCCCCACTGAGCTTGTGCGTCATCCCCCCCCCGCCCCGGCCCTGTCACAGCTCAGGATGTAACAACCACGCCTCAGCAGCTGCCCTGATCACAGACTCTTCCCCCCTTTCGTCTTTCCTCCTCAGCCTGAAAACAGGAGGCTGTGCTGACAAGTCTGTCCACGCTCTGCCTGCCATAGAGATCTGGGGGCAGGAGCCTTTTCTCAGCACCATCAAACAACCCCAAGCTGTTATTACAAAGATGCACATATTTGTGTGTTTTTTGATTTTTACAAATGCATGGAACCACCCAATTTAGCATTCAATTACATCAAACAATTCTGCATCGCATTTGGATTTTCTGCTGTATGTGTTACTTCAATCACTTTTATTCAAAAGTGCAATCTATTGCATAAAACTGGCCCGACCTATGGCGCTTCAACAGAGGTTGGGCTTCAAAAGCATTACAGTATGCAAAAAGTTACGACTTTAACCTTTTCACAAATCCCTGCTGATTCAGTCTTCTCCTTTGCAGCTAATTCATTCATTATTATAATTTTGCTTTTGTTGAGTAACAAACGGAATTCCTGCAAGACAGTGACCAAAGATTTGCCTAATAGTGCTTAGAAAACAAAATTTAGCTCCCGGAAGTTTAAAATAAAATCACTGGGTGCTTATAAATGTTCCAAACAACTCACACCACCAGTGTCACACCACGTTTGTTGATCCTTTGAACCTCAAAGACAAAAAAGATCTCTTCTTAGTTGTTATTGGGATCCTAAAGAATAAGTGGCCTACATTATAGTTTTGAGCGTTAATTTCTCGCTGTAAATACATCTGGATCCCAGGCAATACAGCATGAGAGAAAAACAATTAGGTCTACTGCTTGCTAATACATGATGCTGCCTGTGCCTGTGTCCCAGTGTTTCACTGCTGCAGTAATTAATTCACCAAAACATTTACAGTCCAATGATGACTGGAAGGGAGTGTTCCTAGATTTAAAAAAAGTCATGAGACAAGATCACAGTTCAACTCCCTGAAACCCAACAATACAGCGCCTACTAACGCACACGGCTTCCCTTTTGTTTGTTTAATGATGCATCACCCCTATAATTTTGCCCCTTTCATTAATGAAAAGGCTATTGTACACTGCCTTTTTTGTGTGCGCCGTGTTAATATCTCACTTTTGTGATGGTGTCTTGCTTAAACAATGGGATATTCACATGCCTTTGATTCCTCCAGCTTTGATGGAAAGGTCTCTCTGCCATAGCATTTCAGCATAGCATGACAATGTAGTATGTCAATGCCATGCTGATGTTGAACAAACACTTTTTCGCTGAGCAGCATTATCTTTGAGCAGACTCTTCTGCCTCATATTAAATATTCTCATGTTCTATCTTCTACATGGCAAGCTGTCCCTACACTATGTCTCAATACTGTCTTACTGTAGATTACTATTACACGCAGTACAACTGTATCTTTACTCTCCATGGCCAGCATTAGTTTGGGTGGACATTGCAATTTTGGTTTTTGGGATGAATCTAGCATAGTGACCAGTACAGCTGTAAGACATGTTTCCATCCAGTATAATTCATTGCCATGCTATTAAGATAGTATAAAAGTATGATGGATAGATAGTATGAAAAGGCCAAGGAAAGCAGTTATGACAACAGATTTTTATGTTTATATAGGCAGCTTAGATGGGGTGACTTGGTTTAAATCAAGATTTTGACCAGATGTAGCAGCGCTGACAATTTTCATCGAAGAGGGTAAAAACCTTTCATTCAATGGCATTCTTTTTTTCATATTTTACAGGTCGGAGAGACATTTTGCAGTTGAGCAAAAATGAGAGCGCTGCAGAGCAAATTAAGCTTCTCTTCCCCTCTTATGTAATATATGACTGATTTCACATCAAATAATGTGATCATCTGCCTGGGTGACTGGGTTCAGAAGTCAGAAGGTCAGCTGCCGTCCCCTGACTCAAACATAGCTGCCAGCAATAACTGTCAACACTGATGGACTCCTTCATCAATAGGATGGTCATAGCTCCTTGCATCTATCACAAGAGGCCAGAAGAGCCATCGAAAACACGTCTGTCAAGGCCATTCGATATCCACAGGCAACTGCAGCACCCGCAAGTCTGTCATTGTGTTGTATGTTTTTCTAGGACACACATGGTTTGTGTTGTGATGGGAGACGGTGGTCTGTTGTGCAATCTTCCCTGATGAATGGACATCCTGTTTACCACCCAAAACAGATGCCTTGGCTTTGGCTCTGAAAATCTGTCACCTGACGGTTCATATTAACAAAACAGTAGGTCACCTAACCAGCTCTGTGCATCACAGTGTAACATACCCCGCTACTGAGGCACCGGCTGCTTTAGCGGCAATCAAGTGAAGTTTTATTTTCAGTGTGAATGATGCTTGTCACTGCCCGCATGAAAACCAATCTTCCAGCCAAATGGGCCTTTAAGAGAGAGCTGGCTCAAAATAGCAGCAAGCGGTATTGTGTAATGTGTTCTTCTTTCCTTTGTACACTGTAACAACAGAGCTGTCAAATCAATACACCTCCCTCACATGCTGCTCAGTGTTCAAGCAGAAAGCGCATGGGGCGGTTGGTCTTATTTCCACTTCATAGTTCACCACATGTGACTGTGTGAAGTGGTTGTGCGAGAGCTGCAGTGACTAGAGTCTGAACCTTGGCAGACTGGGAGATGAATGCTCCTCTTTTGCTGAGGAGCAGACGGTTCCCTCTGCTCACACACTTTACAGTTCACAGGGGCTTCCTGCTATAAAGCACAATGATTTGATTAAATCCCCAGGTCACAAGACGGGCCATAAATTTAGTGCTCTTTGCACTGGCATGGTTATTATTGCTGGTCAGCATACTTTTTCAAATCCATTAAGGCAAAGTGAGAGCTGGGTTAAACAGTATGCAAGGTCTTTCCACTCTATATCTACAGCCTCATATATTACAATCCATTAAAATCCATCTGACTTGTTGGAAACAAATGTAAGATGTTAGCTAAAAAACAATATTTATTTGAATGTATATTTTCTATTCTAATATGGCTCTAAATAGCTAAAATAGCACTGAGTACATATACTATGGTACCAGTTAATTCACAATTTGCATATTATAAAATCATAGAAATGAATCATTTTCTAAGGATGTTTATTTGTACCTTGTGATATAGGTATAGCTATTATACATACTGTAACCTTAATAAAAAGTATCTAATTACACTAAAAGTTCATCAAGGCCAAAATATGTACGCCTGCCCTATGTACATTACCAAATACACTATACATTACATGGTTATATGCACATACCTGAGCGTAACTCAATAATGCAGGTTCCTCTATACTCGGAATCCAGATTTCATCCATGAAAGAAAATATAGCCTATGTAAAATGCAATAATGCAATGTTGATTTCGACCAGCCGATGAATGGCAGTGATTTTAAGCGCTGTATGCCTGTGAGTTATATTTATGTCCTGCGAACCAAAAGCATCTCTGGAGCCTGTGTTCTATTTAACAAAATATCTATACCAATGTGTCCATATACAGTACATAGACAGGCTAATAACCTCAAAAGCTGTCCAAGGTAAAGTAGACACACATTGACTTAAGGCATACAGTTGGCCTAAAAGGAAAAAAACGCATAGTTGTTGAAGGGGGAGAAAAAAATAATTATTGAAGAAGTAAGGTCTCGTCATTTCTCAGTCATGGGCTTTCAGGATAAGGTGTCAGTCATACGTGCATGAAGCCTGTGCAATTCAGCATCCATAGGCGCTCTGCAAAAATGAGTTTGAACAAGACCTTTGTTATCCGACCCGCGGCATTGAGTCTACATGTTAAACACCCCTTGTTGAATCAGTGTTTGTGTGTCTTTTTGTGAGTGTGTGTGTGGGTAGAGAGGCCTGATCAGTCTCCTCTGCGCAGGCCAGCTCGGCTCGTCGCGGAGGCGGCCCCGGTAGGAGAAACAGTGGCAGCATCTGCAGCTTGCTCGGGGTCGCGTTTATTCGCACCGTCAACCCGCCTGTGCACATCCCTGTCCTCGTCCTCGTTATGCGCAGTGCCAGACGCCCCGGTGCCTGACGGAATGTAATGGCTCACTCGGGTTTGAGATGCATGTGTGTCTGTGGCCAGAGTCCCTGATCTCTCCGCGGTTCCTGCGGTTGTGTGGCCGTGGGAAGATGCGTAGTGTCCTTCCTCCTGCTGGGAGTGCGCAATCTCTGCTCCTGCACCGTCCGCGCTGTCGGCTCTGCCATGCCATTGAAACGCCTGGCTGTGGGGTTTTGCACCCTGCCTGGTCTGGTTGAAAGAAAACAGCTCTGTCTGTGTAGAGTTCGACTCTGATACATTGTTGCTTGTGGAAATATTAGTTGAGATGTTTGCGGCGCCGGTGACCTCCTCGGGCACCCCCGGCTTCCCCGCATAAGAGGATGCACTGGTTGGTTTCCAGATCAAGCTGTAATAAATTGCCAGTATAATGGCTGCTAAGGATACGGACAATACATATGCAAAAACAGTGGCTAGTCTCACCCACTTCTTGTTAGTCTTAGCAGCCATCTTTGCCTTTTTGTCCCCCGTATAAGTAGCAGGTTTGCCCCTCTCCATATTGGGCATGAAGTCCCGCTCTCTCATATTGCCCCTATTTTTTCCTCGATGCTCCACCACCCCGTCCGTCTTGAAGGCTTCTTGTTATCCACAATCCAAGAGAAGACAGGAACCAGAAGGTTGAGGGAAAAGATGCTGGACCACCTCGAGCCGAGTATTTTGCAGCTAAACTGCTGTGTGGTAATTCATTTCATATCAGAAGCACTGCGCCTAATCTTCGCTACCCAGTGCAGCACTGCATTTCATCATGGACATCAAGCATCCACTGGGTTGTTGCGCGTTTCAGCATCCGACAGCGGCAAGGCAAACGTGTATCCCTACGACATTTCCAGGGAACAGCTGGCTGTAAGGCCCACGGCGAATCCGCAGTATAAGATTTGATGTCATTTATTGAAACGATTAAGTGAGATCATACGGTACACAACTGTCTGTCTTATCCAGCAAATGAAGTGGCTGGCTCAGCTAAAAATACAGGAGAGGGGGCGGGCGGTGGCTCTTAAAGAACCAGCATCTGTGCAGAAGCCTGATGAAACCAAAAAAAAAAAAAAAAAAAATTCACCTTCACATCAGGATGATGCTGGTACTGCACATGTGTACATGGAGTGCAGTATTGTAACGGGGATGAAATTGTAGCCAGGTGATGTTGTCAAGTGTTTAGCCTCCACTTTGTTTATCTGAGCTGTCAGGTGTGGAGAAGATGTAGGCCAATCACGTGCAATCAGATGTGTGAGAAGAAGAGAACCCCTGAGAAGGTAATTTATAGATTCTGACACAGGTCACTTCTCAGTATCAACTCGGGACGGTATAGGCATTACATAATCCAACCCATGCGCGAAGAACAAGTGACCGTGGCTTTGCCTACAGCTTAGCAGACAGTTCATTTCGGTTCAATTTCTGACCACATCCTACCTGTTGTCCGGTTAAGTGACAGCGCATCACTTCAGCACCACGGACAGCGCCCGAGTTTATCCCTGCGCACTGACCTCTGGACAGACTGATGTGGCAAGAGAAAAAAAATGGATTAGCCACACTATCACCTCCAATGGTGACTGTCCTAATAAAATGAACCAACAACCTAAACAAAAAATAAAAGCGATTTTTTTTAAGGCATTAACCTTCAAAAACCCCTGTCCTTACTAAATGTGTTTGATACTATTTGTCATGATGTAAAGCTACCATAAATTTAGTTTGACCTTTTCGGTGCATTGGGTGAAAATGTATTAATTGCTTGTTCAACAAAACACAAAACCCTTAATATGTCCTTAGTTTTTACCTGAAAACACACCACACTGCTTATTAAGTTCTTAATTTCAAGAATACCAATATTTTGCACAATTATTAAGGTATATTTCAGTGGTACCTCAATCTTTGAGACTCAAGGCTTTCTTGATTTCCTTTAATAGAGCATTTGAGGACTAATTGAAATGGTATTTATAAATACTTTGATTGTGTTAAATGTTATTTTCCATTTAAGGAGTAACATCAGGTTTTTATGTTTGAAGTGTAATTTCAGGGACAATTCAAGAATAATATCAAAAGTATAACAAGGTAAAAACAAAACAAAGAAAACAGTTTCAGGAATTAAGAGAGAGATCCATTAAAATTACATAAATGGATCTTTTTAGTTGCAATGAGTTCAAAATTTCTTAATCCATGCACAGAACCCCTTAATTTTTTCAGGGTTCAATTAAAAGAGTTTACTTTTAAGAGTTGAAGACTTTAAAGAGTTACAATGAAGGGACCCTTTTTTCTAGTAGGTGCCTGAGCTCTGAGCTGCATGCAGCATAAAAGGCTATATCACTGTGTCCTGTTTTACTCTTCATGCACCTTCTTTCTTTGCACTTATTAAACAATCAACAAATTCCTATTCTTTACCTTAAAGTGGCTCCAAACTTTTTATCTTATTTGCTGCAAGCCTTTTGGAAACAATGATTTTCCTCCCACTGTTCTCTAGTGGATACTGTGAATGTAGGCCATAAAAAAGTATGTCAACCCTGGAAAAAAAAGAGGGCCAAATGAGTTTAAGTGGATTTATTCTGTCCTACATGCTTTATCTAACCACTGGCAGGGAACAGAACATCATCTTTCATCTTGGTCAAAAAACAAGTTTTCGGTATTACCAAATCCCTGATAAAATTACAATACACATGATTATATTGTATTATCCCTACAGAGATGAGTCCTAAAAGTGGAGTACATTGCTGGCAGTTACGAAAACTAAACTTTCCTGCGGTGTTGTCCATGTATTAATCCACTCCCTACAAGCCTGGTCATCAACATAATGCATGATGGCTACATGTGGCAGACGAGACCAGCAGCGTTATTCATAGCCCAGTAGATGAGTGTGTGTGCACATATATACATACACACACATGTTTGGATGGTTGTGGAGATGTGAGGAAGATGGTGATGAGCTGAAGCAGTTTGCATGACAACACAACATGTATTCATCTTGACTGAGAAAACTGCAAGAAAAAAATTTGCATTTTCCCTGTTAAGTCCTAGAGGTTTCTCATAAAAATCAAGCAGGACTTTCCCACCTAAACTGAGTCTACAGTGATTTACCTGATGTCACTCCACTCGTACCTGCTTGGCTGTACATTTGCATATGTTATTGCACAGTCTCAAGATTTATTTGCATGACATCCAAATGACAGGGAGACCTCTGTTGAAACCATAACATTCTGCACCATCAGTAGTGAATATCCACCCATCTTCCGACTCTAATTTGATCCTGGACAGGTGACTGTGGCATCATTTAGTAGAATAATAGACATACAAGTTGTCAAGCACTGAGCGAATGCAGTGAATATATGTACACAGTGCAGCCATTTATTTAGATTCTGTAATAACACCTATAAAGGAAATCATACGAAGGACGTACACGCATGAAGAAATGTTTGAGCTTTTTGTCAGATAAACAGTCTGCTCCTGGACTGCTTTACATCCTGTTGCCGTCATTATTAGTTTGGTTGTTTGGCAAAAACAAATGACAACAGACTCACAATCTCTATGATTTTGAGAAGGAACTGTGAAAACCATGTCTTAAAATTAGTGCCAAAACTGTATCTGTGGTCTTCCTTTTCCTCACACTGTCTGCTCAGTCTAGAGCTCTGACTCCAGGCAGCTTGAAAGCAGCACATGCACTTGTAGTCATGTTACCTATTTATATTGTCCAAATCATTTGCAATGCATATGTATGTTGTCCAAATCATTTGCAATGCATATTTTTGGGGTGCGTCCTCAGAACAGTCTGAGGTTATCAGCTGATATCCAGTTCAGTGCATCTTTTGGACAGAGATGGAAGGGTAAGCTGATCCATGGTTATGACTATGGTGTGTATGCAGATAGTAAGTTTATATTATATTACACTGGAATAAAAGATCACTCTGAAAGGACAAAAAAAAACATGAAGAAAAGATACACTCTGGAGCCTCCAGTGGTCAAAGACTACCTGGTCAAAGGAGACAGATTTACCAAATGGTCAGAGGTGAGTGAGTATTGCTAGAAAACGCTTGTTAACGAATAGAACCAGGAAATACTTATGGAAAAATATCGAAAATATTTAAGGAATAGTGACTCATTTGGCATTGTCTGAGAAGCAATATGGAAATATAATTTTCTATCTCAGTAAAATTCCACCTTTGCCTTGTTAGAATAAGTAACTTTATGGTAATGATATTCAATGACTGGATCGTACATTTCTGTTTTTTACTAAGATGCTTTCATACAGGGACAACAATACAGACAATAGCTTGTAAAACTGGGGAAACATTCATTAAAGAAATAAAATGAAAAAAAGAAAAGTGTAAATTATCTCATATAATGTAACAACAGCATGGAATAGCTTTATTATAGTGGCATAAAACAAAATGATGAATATTGTAATCAATGATCTGTGTGTACGAAAAAAACACTTTCAACACTTTCACCTAAAACCAGGACTCAACAAAGACTGTTCCTATCACCATGAAGATGGACTCTAAAGGCTACTACCTCTACTGGACCAACCAAAGCAAGGTAATCCATTTCAAGCATCTAGAAGCAACAAATAGCCTCTAAACTGCATTAACAAATAGTTATGGAGTGACCTAGACTGTCAAATCTAAAATGAAATTAGTAGCTTTTTCTGTAAAAGAGGCAACAGACTACATGACAAATGAGATTAAAACACTGATCAGCTCTAGCAGCCGCCATGTTTTGATGATACAGTGGCCCACATCCACAGTGTGTTTAATGTGCACACATGTGAATAGGATCTAGTAAAGGTGTGGGATAAGGGAGAGCTGCATTGCGCGCAGCAGCCTGTGGAGGTTATTGATTGGTGCTGGTGTGGGTTCACCGGCCTGCCGTGCTGCGCAGCTGAATTCTCCTTGTGATTCATACTCGTTTGAGAGGGCTATCTGTCATCTCTCCTCTAGTCTCTCTCTCTCTCTTCCTCATTGAGGAACCTTCTAGTTTTTAGCACATTAGTCTGAAAAAACAGTGAAGTCGAATATGTGCATCCCCTGTGTATCACCACTGCCATGCATGGGAATGAGCAATGACTACAAAGTGGCAATACACATTTTCAATAAAATATGCCACAACATTTTTTTTGTTGCAACACTTTTTTTAAACTTTGCTCTCAAATATTCTCCACACCAACAAACGAGGTCCCATAGTTTTTTCATCCTGCCAAAAGATGACTTGTATTGCAATCCATATTTGGAATGGCGCCTACATGTTGAAATCAGTATTGGAGATGATTCTTCTGCTTCTTGTTTCTAGGAGACAACGTTCCTGGATGTTGCTACCATCAGAGATACAAGAACAGGAAAATATGCAAAACTTCCTAAAGTGAGTATTGTTATGTAACTTAGTAAGCCTTTCCCTGCTCTCTGATCTGTAGCAAAGGGTGCGTCTGTTGCCTCTGTGATCGTCAAAATCTCTGCATCCACTCAAATAGGATGTAGAGCCCACAGTTTTGACATTAGCAGGAGTGGTGTATTTGCATTGCAAATATGGCAGTGGACACATGCACCCAGGACACTCCCACTACCACAAGAACACACACACACATAGCAACATGCACGCACACACAAACAAACACAGACATGTGTGTCTATCTTTTATTCTTCTTCCTCTATTTCCTGTGAGCGGCTCTAGCAGTCTGCAGCTGATTAATTTTGACAGTTCCAGCTCTTTCCTGCTCCTCGCTCCCACCCATCACTGGTCTCCACAGAGAGTTGCAGTATGCAGCTGTTTTCACCCCCCACTAAGGGTTCAGAGGTGAAATCTGTTCCAGTCTGCTGCAGCCCAGTCGGGGTGCTGTTGGATGTCAGCACATCCTCTCCCTGGCCCCCTGAGGACCTTTGGGAAACCAGTTTTGGTGCTGGTTTCTGCTTAGGACTGGGTGATACGGACAAAAATCACAATATCTTTGACTGAATATCTCTGTATGGATATTGTGACGATATTGTCGAGATGAGTATTGGAGCTTTCATAAAATTTAGACACAAGAGATTTTTGATAAACAGGCATTAGTAATGTGGATATGATGACTAAGCAGTTAGAAGCAAATAAAAAAACAATTAACAGTCTAATAAGTTCAGAAAATTTCATCACTTCACTGTAAAGCAGACTTTAAAACCAGGAAAAGACAACACCATCACAATATTACAATATCTATGATCCCAAACTATATCTAATCTCATATCACTATACTGATATAATATCAATATAATGCCCAGAATACAATACAATGCTTTTGAGATTAACAATAGACTTGATTGATCATCTAGTACAACCAGAACATAGGAAGATGATGTCTAAAACATTTCTCTACTCTTAGGTTTTGTGTCTCTGATTGTGTCTGATTGTGTAAGTTTGTGTATTTGCAAGTGTGTGTGTGTGTGTGTGTGTGTGTGTGTGTATCCACATGTTTTTGCATGTCCTGGTCAGCAAATTTGCCTTTGTGGAACAAGCTTGTGCTCTCAGGTGTCCAATCTGTAGACATGATTTTTGCTTCTGGAAAACAAACAGTCAGTGAAGGGATAATAGCTATCATTAGTTAAATGGTTAATTGCTTCATAATCATACATTTCCACCATATTTTGATCCAAATAAGATCTAATTAAGTATAAAACACATTACAGTATGGCCTAATTCTCATTCTTTTACCCCTCTCAGCACCCAAAGGTCCGCAATGTGTTCAACCTGGATTTCCCAGACAGTAACCATCTGGCTAAAACCCTGACCATCGTTTCAGGTTTAGACACGGTTAATCTGACCTATCACAACTTCTTTGCCTCCAAGGAGAAAGTGACACAGGTAATAAACCACTGTATACTGCCCTTCATCTGTTATTGACACTATATCTCTCCCGTATCTGTTTACCATTCTGCTTTTTTCTCACTCATCCCCTTTGATTGCTCAAACAGCCACAGGCCATTACTCATTATACAATGAGCCTTTGCTTCCCCCAACAAGGCACCCTCTGTCCCTTCAGTCTTTACTGGACTTTATGGCTCCAATATCCGTATTTAATCAGCTGTAATGAAATCAGAGTTGTGTTTTGTTCAAAGGCAACATGCCTTACTCTCCGGTCCTGAGGCACTGTTTATCCCAGTGCCCTCTAGTGGTGGGATTTTGTTGATTTAAAGGCTTTTATTGTATGGTTTGAGTGGTGATGTTTTGTCTTGACACTGAGTGAAATATTCCTCTATGTATTTGTAATTAAATTCACTCCAGAACTGGGCAAGTGACGTTCTTGCAATTGCCTACAACCCTGCAAGAAACAATGCATGCAGACAAGTCTTCCTAGATAAAATGTAAGTGAGCGAGATCATCATCACAATCATCTGACAGTTTAGCTTTTGTTGTTGCTGAATGAACACGATGCCATTTCAAGGAATCACATATCCCCAAAAATCACTGCCTGTATGTTGATAAAATAATGTTAAGCATAATGTCTTAATATCACTTGTAATGTTAATCCTGCTTTATTTCATCTTAGATACGTCCGCATCTCTCTTCAGACCAACAAGGATGGCAAGATCCCCGTCAAAAAGTGGGTCGAACACGTGTGAAGATGTTGGATAGCACACAGTATTCAGTATTTAGATACTTTCCCCCTCTCAATGTTTCACTGTGTTCGCTTTCTCAGTATTTACAAGATGTTTCCAGCTGATAAGAAGCGGGTGGAAAGTGCCCTAGCGTCAGCACACCTCCCTAAAGGAAAGGTCAGAAAACTAGACCTTTTGGCGGTTTGTCATTCTGCATGGCACTAACATAAAAGTATCTGTCTTACAAGGTTGTTTGCTGTATTTCTCTCACCTCCTCCCTCGATGCTCTGGTGTATGTTGTGATTCTTGAGTGTTATCTCAATGAATAAATGAATCCCCACACAGATATTACACTATAGAATCCAACACTCCTCCTGCATAAATGGGACAAGGCCCACATTTTCTGCTTCTTTTTTTAGCTGTGGCAAAGAGAATTTGATTTTTTTGCAATCATGACACATGCCAAGGCATCGCTAATCACTATTTAGAGATGATGTTGTGTTTACATGCCAGTATGACACTATGAAGCCTGACGTGTTCACTGAGACTGCCTTCAAGGCCTTCCTGACAAATCTCTGTCCTCGGCCTGAGATCTACGAGATCTTCACCACCTAGTGAGTCTTCTACTGTCGCATTAGCTGTCAATCAAGAAAATTTTAGTTGAACTGTCTTCATTCATTATATGCGGCAAACTCCATCCATCTGGCACCTCAGGAGCCTGAAACAAGCCATGTTCTGCAAATGTTTAACCCAAGTCTCCCAAGCTGTTCTCAAAAGCTTTGCTAATGTTTTATTTAATAGCTATAAACCATGGAAAACGCTGCTTCACACATACCAATTTGGGAGTACAAGGCCAGAGATACCTGGTGCAAATTACATTATGCCCGCCTCATGCTTGGTCAGTCAGGGCCTTCGGTTTATGCATTAACTGCAGAACCTGGCAGAGGCTCAGGTAGCAGGTAGTGGGCCGTGATGATAGGCGCTGGCAGAATTATGTACGGTGCTGTTGCGATTGTTACGGCTCGCTGTGCCCCTCCAGCTCCACCAAACCCTACATGACCAAGGACAACTTTGCCAAGTTCCTCAATGAGAAGCAGAGGGACTCTCGGCTCAACGAGGAGCTGTTTCCTCGTCTGCGGCAAGACCAGATCAAGGCTCTCATTGACAAATATGAGCCCTGCTCCTCTAATTCCAACAGAGGTGAGATTCATTGGTTATGAATATGGAGAACTGGCATGCAGGGTTAATTCATGTACTGTCTCTATACTTTAATGCTTTGATTTGTATGTGTTGGTCATCTGCAGGTCAGATTTCTCCAGAAGGTCTCCTGTTTTATCTGATGGGACCAGAGACATCGGTTGTCATTCAGGACAGGCTGGCTAAGTGTCAGGACATGACCCAGCCTTTACCCCACTACTTCATCAAGTCGTCCCACAACACATACCTGACAGGTCAGAAGGGAGACAGACAGGCACGATGGAAAAACATCACAAAACACCATACACTGCATGATGGTCCAAATACCTGATCTCTGCTGCCACATTAATGGGCCTGTCTTTAAGTGGGCAGGATCTTTTTTTTTGTCAAATAAGTTGAACAGCCACTTGTACAACCTGACAGCGATTTATGACTAGGGCTTGGTGATATGGACAAAATCAAATATCACAATATCTTTGACAATATACCTCAATATAAATGTTGCTGGGTTGACTATTGGAGCTTTCATAAGAAATTTACACTCAAGAGATTTTTGATAAAGAACCAAGCAGGTATAGGCAAATAACAGAACAGCTACAATAGTCTAACAAGTTCAGAAAATTGTAGCCCTTTACTGTAATGCAGCCTTTAAAACCAGGAAAAGACAACAGTTATGCCATCTAAAATCCCAGACAATATCTAGCCTTATATCACAATATTGATATAATTTTTTTAAGATTTTTTTTTCCTGCTTTATTTGACCCTGACAGTAGAGATGCATGCAGCATCGTGTGTGGCTCAGAATCGGGGCGCTCCACAATATAGATATAATAATGATACATCACCCAGCTTAGTTACATATATCAGTTTGATTATGGTTCATAAGGTCACTTACATGATCCCCATAAGATCCTGAGGAGTATTTTATTTGATATTTTTGCAAGTATGACATGGTCAGTAATTTTGGGTTATTTCAGGGTGTTTCGGCGACTCTGACATCTTTGCGTTTACTCCCCTCCAGCCGGTCAGTTCTCCGGCGTGTCGTCTCCAGAGATGTACCGCCAGTGTCTGCTGTCTGGCTGCCGCTGCCTGGAGCTGGACTGCTGGAAGGGCAAACCTCCAGATGAAGAGCCCATCATTACCCATGGCTTCACCATGACAACTGAGATCCTCTTCAAGGTGCTGATGCATTGTTTCGGGAGATTGCTAGAGTGGGTTCTCACGCACTGACTTGTAATCAGTATGAAAAAAATTCACATTGACATTATTTACCAGTTTTGTGGTGCTTTAATTACTCTGCAAACACAATCGTGTCTGCCAGCCAAATCTGGATTCTGTATAGATCCCCTATTATTTGCTGCATGTCTTTGATCTTTCAGTATCCAACTAAGAACATGAACACATCCTGCAGTTATGCATCACTAATCTTGGTCCTGCTAAACAAAATGACTTCCTATCATACTCTAGTGCAATGTGTTTTGTCTCACTGTGACATATTCCTGTGTAAACCTGCCAGCTGATGTCCATGGTGACTGAACATGAGCATATCATAATAAAATCCGTACATTCACTGAGCATTTTGTAAATGAGCACATTAGTTACAAAGGTCAAAAGGGCAAAAGAGCCTCAACTGTACACAGAAACACACACACACACACACACACACACACACACACATACATGGACGTGTACCTTCGTCATCCTCTCTGCCTCAACACTTCCATTTAAGGGCAGACGGAGCTCCACATTCCCCGCGGCCCGAGACCAAACACCTCAGTTCAGTTTACTGTCAACTTGTAGATGTGATAAGTTTGGATCTGACTCCGGGTCCTCTGGATAGAGGCGATAGCTGCACTGCTTGTCATGTTGTCTTTCTTCATGTTTTGGGAGAGTTGTCAGAATCGGCTCTGTCTGTCTGCCTGTCTTACTTTCAAGTGATTTTGGCTGTAGTTTTACTTTTGTGGTGGTCTGCAGCGTTTTCATTTGTTTTGGTGCTGCTTTCTTGACAGGTGTTTCTCTAAAAAAAGACTCTTAAATCTCAGTAGTTAAAGTAACAGTCTAAATGGGTGAATACATTGAATTAAAAAAGCATGTCTTTTTGTCATACGGGACAGGATGTGATTGAGGCCATCGCTGAGAGTGCTTTCAAGACCTCACAGTACCCTGTAATCCTGTCCTTTGAGAACCACGTTGACTCGTAAGGGCTTTTCCATGAACTCATCCAGTGTAATGTCATTATCGCAAATGTAATAATGCCCTAATCCCATTATCGCAAATGGAGTATTGATGGAACATGTCCAGGATATGATTGAATCTTTTACTCTGTCAATAACACTAACAGGGGTGACTGTGCCTTGTTCCAGGGTGAAGCAACAGGAGAAGATGGCCAACTACTGCAAAACCATATTTGGAGACGCCCTGTTAACAGAGCCACTGGAGAAATACCCTGTGAGTGTAATGTTGTACTACAACTTGTAGTCAAAAAGGATTACATCAAGTTTTATGTAAGGCATATATTAAATAATATCATTATCACACGAAGTATTATGTGAACAGAGCTCATTTTTTTCAGAAATTAAACAATGAGGTGTTATTGTGTCAGACTGTGTGACTCAGCTGAGTCTTTTGAGTTTAACCATATCAGCTTGAAGGCAATATAAGACATGCTTAGCACCTTGTCCTCTGCTAGAATTGACCCTTCTGGGCTCCTGTACCCATCCCACAGATTTATGTGCACAGCCAACTCCAGTTCACCTCCTCTGAACTGTGTGTTTGTGTGTGTGGGCCTGAATGTGTGCAAGTGTCTGTATCAATGAGGCGGAGAGGGTGCATGCACAAATGTGTGCAAACAGATTATGTGTGTCCTACCCAGTCCTTTTCCTTGCTTTGTCACTCTTTGCCCCCAAGTTTGTTTCATCTCCTGTTTGTCTCCAACATCCAGTTGAAACCAGGCCAGCAGATCCCAAGCCCGTCTGAACTCATCGGCAAGATCTTAATAAAAAACAAGAAGGGCAGCCATGAGAAACCATTCCAGGCAAAGAAATGCACCACGCCGGCCACTGACCAGACCGCAGCTACAGCCGCCCCCACACAGGACCCAAACAGCACCCTGCAGGACCCCGCTAACCCAGCACCCACTGCACAGGAGAGCCAAGGTGGATAGGACAGAACTCAAACCAAGTCAGACTTTGCTTTATCCAATAATTTCTCAGGCTAGTATGGCTGTTTTGGGGTGTTATTGACCATGTTGCAGTTATGTAGCACTTATCTATATGGTTTGTAAGGTCAATCAGAGGGGGACGCAGCTGTGGAGGACAACGAGGAGCAAGAAGACACAGAGGAGCAGGACGAGGAGAAGATGAAGACTTCCGATGAGGTAGACGGTGACACTATTAGACGATGACGCTCCACATTGTCTGTGTCCAGCCAAATCCATTCAGACATCAGCTAACATCCTGTCAATCCCCCATAGGGAACAGCAGGACAAGAAGTTACAGCGTATGAGGCGATGTCTTCCCTGGTCAACTACATCCAGCCCAACAAGTTCATCTCTTTTGACAATGCTAGAAGTATGTCTTTGCTTCTTAAATCTGCAAATAAGTTTAACTCTAACTCTAAATACATCAGTAAGTGGTCATGCACACGGTCCTTCAAACTAAATCAGCATTACAACATTATAAATCTTAATAATCCATGCTATTAAAGGGATAATTAAATCAAATGCTGATCTCACTTAAACCAAACAGCACAAGCCAATTCAAATCAGTATGAGTTACACAATTCTTCCTCATATGTCCTTTCCTTTATTTTTAGAGAAAAACAAGAGTTATGTCATCTCGTCTTTTGTGGAGACCAAAGGAGAGGCCATGATATCCAAGACTGCTGTGGAGTTTGTGGAGTATCCTTTAAAACCATGGCCGATTCTGTTATGCTCCAAAATTTGGCAACCTGTGCTGGGCCAAAAACGTTTTGAATCTTATCAAAAAGCCCACTTAATTAGTCCAAACCATGCTGATTATTCATATATTTAAACATAGAACTATGAAACCTTGCTTCCTAAACCATCTCCTCCAGATACAACAAGAGGCAGATGAGCAGGATCTACCCAAAAGGAACCAGAATGGACTCATCCAATTACAACCCACAGCCTTTCTGGAATGCAGGCTGCCAGATGGTGGCGCTCAACTACCAGACTATGGGTAAAAAATAGACGCTAATAACCTCTATAAACTGTCATAAATATGTTGCATTGCATGAGCCGATGTGACTTTTTAAAGTTACCATTTCATTATCATTTCTTAGTGAGTCTGATGTATTTGCGCTGGCATCATATTAAACTTGAGCTTCTGTGTTTCACCACAGTGGGTCAGTGTTGCACCTTTTTGAGCTGCACAGGGCTCTGCTGTGCTTTGCATGCATAATGTTCACCGCTCCTCTTCGTAATGAAGAGAAAGGGCATGAATGGGCTGTGTCTATTTTCAGATTTCCCCATGCAGCTGAACATGGCTCTGTTTGAATTCAATGGGCGGACCGGCTACCTGCTCAAGCATGACGTGCTGCGTCGCAGTGACAAGAAGTTTGACCCTTTCTGTGACAGGATTGACACCATTGTGGCTAATACACTGACCATAAAGGCAGGTTCACTGTAGTTCAGCACAGCCTTTCATTTGACTGCTATTCTGCTCCACTCACTTCAACCACTGCTGTGATATTGTCTGGCATAAGGCTGCTGATGCAATATCTAATCAAGATACAAAATAAGAAAAAATAAATGACACTATTGCTGCAAACCGAAAAATATTCCTATTTCCTGAAATAAACTACATCATTTATTGTATAACAACATAGCATAACTGATCAACATGCAGTGCTTTCAGCTAAGAGCTGTTTTCTGTCTTGATTTGAAAGTTAAATGGCCATGACTGCCTTGGGGGTGTGTGTGTGCATGCAGTTTACATATGCATGTATAGGTGTGTGTGTGTGTGTGTGTGTGTGTGTATGTGTGGCCCATATTTGCCTGCATGAGGTTGTCCTTTTAATTTACTATAAGAATACACAGTCCGTAATGATACAAGCTTCCTGCTGTGCCTGTTTCCTGGTATTCAATAGATTCTGCCCCAGTGCAAAATTGAACTCTATTTATACGCATAGCACAATGTCCTACATATGTGCATCCACAGAATAATATGTTTGCATATTGTTGTGCAGAATGTAGGCCATAGACTCTTGCTCACCTGTCCCACCAGATCTATTCAGGTCAGTTTTTGACCGACAAGACTGTGAAAACAGGGGTTGAGGTGGAGGTGATCGGGC
>OMKZ01033262.1:0-34705 GCA_900302535.1 Neoniphon sammara | reverse complement strand
CAATGCCATCAACCCAGTGTGGAATGAGGAGCCCTTCGTGTTTGAGAAGGTGTTTGTGTGTGTGTGTGTGTGTGTGTGTGTGTGTGTGTGCGTGTGTGCGTGTGTTTGTGTGTGTGTGTGTACCAGATAGACCTGTGCAAACACGCAGAAAAATTTATGCATGTGTGAATTTGTCTCAGTGGTTGTGTATGTGTGTTTATTAGGGGTTTAACAATTAATTCATTGCATCAGTGCATTGATTAAAAATTCTGCCAATTCAACTGAATTGATCTGCTGAATGAAATAATTAGATTTGAATATATAAATAATATAGATATATTTTTTCAATAAAGTTTTTTAATAGAATAAATCATTTTGGATGAAGCAATAAAAAAATCACTCATAAATCAAATTGCCAACTAGTGAATCATGAATTGAACTGGATTAATTGGATTAAAATAAAAAATGTACACCCAAATGTTTGCAAGTAAGTAACTGAAAGCAGTCACAAAATCTAAAGTTTTGGCTGTGAAAATGTAGTTAAAAAAAAGCACTGTTGTGAATTCAGAAGGGCTTAGGTGTCATAAACTGCTGTGCTGCTGTTGGTGGTCTTAATGCTGTTACTGTTATCACGGACAGATCCTGCTTCCAGAGATGGCCTCTCTAAGAATTGTAGTCCATGAAGAAAATGGTAAATTCCTGGGACACAGAATCCTCCCTGTTGATGCTATTCAATCAGGTCAGCAGAAATGAGGGGAAAAAATAGCCTGTTTTATCTAACCTACACATATTTGAAATATCCCTAAGTCAACTCGGGATGTTCAGTGTCCCAGATTGTTGAGTTTGCTCGTGAGTCAGAGGAACTGCTGCCTTGTCTTAATTCACAGAGCTTTTATGCCCTGCAGGCTTCCACCACATCTGCTTGCACAGTGAGAGCAACATGCCACTCACACTCCCAGCTCTCTTCGTGTACATCGAGGTCAAGGACTACATCCCTGCTGCCTTCGCAGGTGCTCCGCTTTTCACTTAGTGTTTCCACAAAAAGCACCGCTGCATTTAAATTTGTTTTGGTAGAGTGACAGTCAGGGACAGGGCTCAAATTTAATTTAGTCCTGTGTAGCTTGGTAGAATATTGTTTATTGCCACCCATATGTGTGCATACACACACACACACACACACACACACACACACACACATGTGTGTGTATGCACACACAAACACACACACACTTCAATTTGATTTGATGTTGAATTATGAATTATTGCTGCAGTATGCACTGACGCATTTGATTCTACCTCAGATTTCACCGATGCCTTATTCAACCCAACAAAGGGTACAGAGAAGTCCTCAAAGACGCAGGAGGTAAAAACAAGCTGCTACAGCAAATTTCACTTAGCCAGTAGCCACTAATGATTTATCAATAATGTCCCCAATTCTCCCATAAATCCATAACGGCACTAATTGTCTTCCTGGAAGATGATCATACTTGCTAGAATGTGATGTTCCTGTCCTCTATGTGCCCACACAGTCGTCCTCGGACTACATCTCCCCCTACGAGCTGCCTCTTGTGGTTCCAGCCCCTACTGACAAATCTGAAATTAAGGACAGTGCAGCACCTGAAACAGGTAATGGCGCTTAAGTAGAGGACGCCTTTCAGTAAAGCTCATTTATGATTTAAAAAAAACAAAAAATGGCTTGGTCTTTACCCAAACCAAAAAAAAAGCTGCCAGTAATATAGACAAACAAGGCAACAGTGACCATGACATCCCCCAATATTTGTGCAGGTCACCCTTTGTGTAGTATCTATCTATCTATCTATCTATCTATCTATCTATCTATCTATCTATCTATCTATCTATGATAGTACATAGATAGGACGAATGGACAAATGAAGCCCAATCGATTGTCCTTTCCCCAGTCTTTGATCATGGGGGACAAAAAGCTGATCTGACCACTCTCCTTTGCTTCCAGAAACAGCCCCACCAGAGCCAAAGACCTCCGTGGACCCATCTTCTGCTGACCAATCGCCTGACTCACCACCAGATGCCAGCACAGAGGAACCCAGTGGAGAGGCCGATGACACGCCAGGCACTCCGCAACCTGCTGCTGACGATCTCCAAACCTCTGACGAGACTCCTCCTGAAGACCCAGCCCAGGACGCAGCAGATGCCACACCTGAATCCCCTCCCCCTGATACCACTCCTTCCCTTGACACTGATGAGGCTGCTCCAGTAGTAGAGCCACCCTCAGAACCTGAGGTAGCCCCTGTAACCAGTGAAGAACCTGCCACTGACTCTAGTACAAACCCTGAGCCTGACCCAGACGATAACCCTAGCACAGATGCTACCACCGCCGCAGAGGACGTCCCAGCAGAGCCTGCTACCGTGGATGACCCCAGTCCAGCAGTTGTGGTTCCTGTCCAACCTAGTGACCCAAGTTCATCCCCTGAGCCTGCTGGATCAGATGATTCACCTCCACTGACATCCAATGGAGGTAATGAAGTGTTTCATGTGCTGCACTTGGCACAAATGTCCCTCTGCAATTGCAGATCATGACAAAAATCTCTGAGAAGAGAATGCAGACCAGTAACGAATGTTTTTAGTTTGTTTGTAGATATTGATCGGTTAGAAATGCATGACCAATGCCAACAGATGTAGAATTTTCACAGCCGAGTCCCAAGGTAGTCTGTGTGTTTATGTTTTAGAGCCTGTCACTGTGACTGCTGAAGAACTGACGCAGCACAAGAACTATCTGAAGGTCATCAAGCGTCAGGAGAGAGAGATAAAGGAACTAGAAAAGAAGTGTCAGAAGAAAGGAGAAGATCTGATTCAGAAATACTCCGAGTCCTTCAAGGCCCTCAAGAAGAAGTCTTCAGTGAAGAAAAAGGAGTAAAGCGATTTGTGTCCTTCTTCTGTTGTTCTGTGTTTCATCCTAGTAGAGTCGATATTTGCCTGAAGGTTTGAGGGAGATAAGTTGCAATGACAAAAGGGGCGAATGGAGGTGAAGCATTGCATCGCTTATATGTTTTTTCAGTGAACTAAGAGCTACGCGTCCAACTTTGTGTTTATATCTAGTCATTCAAGAAGCGCTGCTCTATGTTTTCCAAAGTGGCGGGGAATTATGCAGCATAATATTGACCCACTAATCAAGTTGTTGTTGTTTTGGCCAGTGTCATTAATGAGATTATATTTAGAAGCACAGAGAATATTCCTTGGCTAATGTGTTTTTTCTAGGGGAAACAGAGTATTAGAGGATGAAAATAACAGTTTAATGAATAGGCTCCAAGCGCTGCAGTGCTTTTTGTGTACAGTGGTCCAGTAAGCTTTCATCACAAAAAGATGTGCAACACAAAGCTAAGAGGACATTATTATTTTCAGAGGCTACATGATTGAACACACATTGAATACACATGAAGTTCATGAAGTTCAGCTGAGGGGGAATCACAGCTTATCCTTCATAGATATTTAGGCTTAGTATTATGTCAGTTATGTTTTCCCTAGTATTCAGGAGTGGGCCACATTTGATTTAGTACATTGACCATCAGCTGGCAAGCTTCATTTCCTTTCCATATGTCCTGTCATGTCTTGTCATGTTATGGCATGACGTGTTCTCCAGGGGAGCAGGAAGCAACACTTCTGATTCCGCTGTCAAGATGGAGCGGGTGCAGGAGCAGAAGGAAAGGCTCCATGCTGAGCTGCATGCTCTGTGGAGAGAGCAGTGTGACCAGCTGAAGAAGAGGAAAGAGCAGTGTGCCACAGAGGTAGCTACAATAAAGCTTTACACTCAGAACTCCACTGAAGGGCCTCATCAAACCATTCAAAACTGCTCCTCCTGTTTAAAAAACCTTTACTCTGACAAAGTGATAAATGTCAGTCACTTTCCCTCCCAAACAAAAAGAGGTTCATGTGTTTAACATAAGAGGGGATGCATTGTTTTGGTTGATTCAGAAGGCAGGAAGCAATTGACCCTGATTTCCTATAATTTCCCATCATTTTTGCAAGGATATATGGAAATTTACA
Organism: Neoniphon sammara; assembly: GCA_900302535.1. NCBI lineage: Eukaryota > Metazoa > Chordata > Actinopteri > Holocentriformes > Holocentridae > Neoniphon > Neoniphon sammara. The sequence goes on along the minus strand of OMKZ01033262.1, from coordinate 30,706 downwards.
AATTGTGTTTGATCTCAGGTATTCATATATCTTGAAACCTAAAATAGGCTCTAATCTTGCTTTTTTGTATGGGTACGTTAGAGGTGAGATGCGTTCTGTTCCTTGTCCTTTCACATAGTCCTCATCCACTTACCACTCACCACTTACCCGGGCTTTGGCTCTCTTTATTGCATTTATTGATCCGCCTAAAAACTGGGACTCATTTCCATGGCTCAGGATGCATTCACATCTCCCATGGAGCGCCTCATTTCACCTCCTTGTGCCGTGAGTCTCAGATCATGGGCGAGCAGCCAGGGCTTTAGAGACTCTATTGATTAGACATCACACCTAGGTGCTCTGCTGTGCTCTTAACCTGAATTCTGAAGCTGCATTAGATTGAGAGGTCAATCAGGTAATTTTCCAAGGGTTGCCACCTCACTAGACAGAATATAGAGCGTGTCACAGAAATGCAGTAGAGCAAAGTGACACTTAACGTCTCGTATTCAGGGGTCGGGGTCAAGTGCTTCCGTAAGCTTAAAACCAGCGCACATGCCAATAAAACAGAGGTCTGCACGTGGAGAATTGTTTTGATTATAGTGAGATTTTCCCTTCAATTTCACCTTAATTAGCTTCAAAGATAGAAAAATCTTTTTTTTCATATTGTATGACAATGGCACACACATATTCTGTATCTGCTGGTTGCAGCGCTTCACTAAAGCTGCATCATGTTTTATGGAATGAAATATTCCAACCCAGGATGCCATTGTTTTATGGCGGCACCATTACATCAAGTAGAAAATATCTGGATTTCTTGTGAATCATTTAACACATATTTCCCAGTTATTCGGCATATTTATTATCTTTGGAAACCTTGGGACCCCCCTAGACTTTGTGTAAAATAAAATTCTGTGGATTTGAACAAAGCCCAGGCGTGCAGCAGGGCTCAAGATGTTTCAAACAAAAGGAAATCTAGTCACACGCGCTGAAGACATTGTCAGTGAGAGGCATTTGCTGTAAGGCTTTCCACAATCACTTGCCAGTTGTGTTTTGATCACACGGATGCTGTCACCCTGACTGTGCTACTTCCTTTTCCTGTGCGACAGCGGCTGGCTAAACTGTTGGAGATGGCCACAGAGAGACACACCAGCGAACTGAAGACCTTGGAGAGGTGCGAGCACACATACAACACTTTTAGTACATGCCGTACACACTGAGAGTGTGCGGGACGTGGCTGAGGCTGTCCAATCTGTGCCTTCAATTTTTGGTGTGAGACCGCCTGTGTGCGCATTGTCTGAGGTGAAGTGTTTGACATTTTGGAAAAAGAATACTTCAAAAGATGAATAAGTCACCTCAGTGTGTGGGTCCTCTGTCGTCCTTGGTTGACTTATGGTGTTCTTTAGTGTGTGTTTGTGTCTGTGTGTGTGTGCGTGTGCTTGTATTTGCATGTGTTTGAGAATGTTGAAAGTGTGAATATAGGTTTGTGTGTGTATGTGTGTGTGTGTGTGTGTGTGTGTGTGTGTGTGTGTGTGTTATCTAGCATCCCCAGCTGGCAGATGGTTATCTGAGGACAATCATTATCCAACAGGTGTTTAAACAGCAGTAGGGAAGCGACAGCCTCGGTCATCTACCTGTCTACCCAGACACTGTAACATGGCATTTAAACCTTCCTCACCCACTGTAGAGAAAAGGACACACAGGAAAGACAAGCACTGCATCGCATGTTTAAAGGGTATTTATAGAGGGACGCGTCTCATAGACAGGGTTTAAATCAGGCAGACACTCGTACATTCTGTGTTTGTCTTGTTTCCAGCGAAACCAAAGAAAACAAGAAGAAAGGGCTCTCGAAACGCTCATCCTCAGAAAAGGCGAAGTGAGTTCACAGCATGACCTTGCTCTCAGTCAATTTTAATGGGATGAATTTTTGTCAGCGTTATGTACGAGAGTTCTAATTGAAATTTATAATCGCTTTCTCAGGCTAAAAAAGGCGGCGAGCTGCGAGCTGCTGGATGAATCTGCTGCTCCTTCTGATGCTGCAGTGAGTACAGAACAACTGGCTTGCAAATTTCTTGATGTATAGGACCTAGAGGATTATCTGAGCATCCCTGTAAGATTCTGCTGGAAAGCATTGTACCATTTCATATTAAATAAAGTCTGAAATAGAAAACTTATGTACATATAGATATACTGTACATGTAGATCCAGGCTTTCTCCTTCAGGAAATGAGTGGGAAAAGGTTGTGGAAAAGAGCCCTAATAAGACCCACCCACTGTCCTCTCCCTGGACTCTCCATTTAAATTTGAACAGGAAAGTGCAACTTGTTAATCGCCCCAATGATTTGTACTAATAGTCGTTTCAATGGCATGATTGAATATTTCCTCTGAGAGCTCCATATTTCACCAACCACTCATTTTTGGCCTTCACACCTTCCCTGGGGAAATGTATTCTGCAGGACAGGCAGAAACACAAACCCCAAAATTCTCTTTATCTGGTAAATACAAACGTCCAAGGAAATTAGGGGGCTTCATCAAAGCTAATCAACATGCTGTATTGGACAGAGTTACTATGGTTACACGATGAGAGAGCGTCTCTAAAGATGCATACAGAATGAGAGAAAACACCGAGCCCAGTCACATGGCAACCTTTTCCTTTTCACCTGCACACATGCTCACGTACACTTTTGCCTGAAATTACACTCTTGCACACACACACACGCACACTGTTACACAGCAAGTAAAGTGCAGTGGGCCCAGACCATATAGGTCAGGCTTGTCCATTACCCGAAGACTATTTACTGGGAGCAGAGCGAGCCATGTGCGGTCAATGAGTCACTGAGCTCTGCTGTTGTTGCTGTATTGACTCATCAAGATTCAGCCCAGTTGTATCAGGGTTAACGGGCCCAGCCGCTCCACTCAGATCAACTAACAGCGAGCCCTCCCAACTCCACACATTAGGTTGCATTGCAGCTCATTTTCATGCACTTAATCAGCATTTTCCCATTAATTACTGCAACTATTTATAACACAATCACTTGTTTAATCAGCACAGCTTTAGTATTGAATGGCTGGCTGCATTAAGGGCTGTGTAATTGAATTGGACAAGTCCAACCTGTTGTGACCCAACAGTATCGACCCTCTTTCTCAGGTTGCATCCCGTGGGTTTCCTCCTCTCCAGAAGTTCACACACACACACACACACACACACACAGAGAGAGAGAGAGAGAGAGAGAAAGAGAAACGTGATCAGATGAACAGTTCACAGACATGCAAACACCCTTTGTCTATCAGTTTATAGCATCCGCGCAGACAACATGCACACACAGACTACACATACACACACTCACCGACTCAAACCACAAATCAATTGTGTGTGTGTGTGTTTGAGAAGCGACACGTGTTTTATATTGTTACAGCCCCCAGATTACAGCCCTCAGCAAGAGGCTCTGATGAAGAAACAGGCGGCTACACTGGAAGAGCTCAAACTCCTGGCTAATCAGGTACACACACTTACCCCAACACATACATTCTCTCTATCAAACACCCACACACACCTACATCATGCCAACACATATCAGCCTATCAAATACACTGTCTGCCCCGGCCGCCTCTCAAGTCAGTGATTATACGTAATTCTTCAGTGTGAAACGTCAAGCTGAGGTGATTCACAGAGTCCGGTCTGAGCTCCCACCGCTGTAAATGATGTCAGAGCACTTTTGACTTGGTAAAATCTTGGCAATTAGTGCATACTGGGAGTAAAGTGTTAGCTATTCACAGAGGAGTTTAGACATTGACGCGTGAATGCCAGATGGATTGTGATTTTTTTTTGTGTGTCTCAACAATAGTTTCTGTTGCTCACAAATGTAGGTTTTCATACTGCGTGAAGTGCTGACAGCAGTTGAGATGATGACATAAGGGGGCAAATGATGCTAAAACCTTCACTTTCAACAGGGGAGATAATCTGCTCTCCATTTAATTCTACTGAGTTTGAGCATTATTTTTTCCTCGCCAGGCACTGACAGTCACATTGCAGGAAAAAAGCATTTCTATATTTGTTCTTTAGCTCTCCTAAAAATAGCTCATCGTGCTCAAAATCAGTTCTCGCCCCTGTCTTCAAGCTGCTGTCCTCGTTCTTTCGACAAGCGTCTCTTACCTCTCGCTGACCTTTGACCTCTGTGTCTGCAGCTCAACCAGGAGGCCCTAAAGGAGCACGAGCAGAAGATGAGGACTCTGCTAGGGGAGGTGAAGGAGGCTATCAATGCCTGCGTTGGTGCCCACTTCCCTGAGCTGGTTGACCAGGCCAAGGACAAGAAGGTGGACGGGGTGGGCTTCTACGGAGACGTCTTCCTGGGTTAGAAGTCAGAGTCTGCTGCAGCGCACGTGGATTTGTGTGTGTTAACATACGCGCATTTTACTTTGACTCAGCTGCACCTTGAGCACTAAGTCCAGTGGGTCCACCCTATATTTCCAAAATGCAATGCTCCCAGGGCCTTATGTTCCCACAATGCAATTGTTTTTTTGTTTCTTTTTTTTCAAACTGATGTTCTTTCAGCTTAAACAGAGTAATGTCCATGTCCTCAAAGAATATATCTTAATCTGACAGCATGTATGCAGTAAATAGCATCCGAATAGTGTTTATCAACAATGTGCAACACAGGTGTGTTCGAATAAGAATCTTTGGAAGCACTTTGTTCATAAACACCATTTCAGATATAATCTACTGAGGAACGTGTACTATCAGATTATTCATTTTTTAATTTGTGTACGGACATGTATGGACATTATTTGTCTCGTTTTGTAGGATTTAGGGAACAAAGAGCTGTAGAGAAAAAAGTTTGGAAAAATATTACATTGAGGAAATGAAGGACCTTGGGAACATCGATAGTCCAGTCCTCCATCCTTTTTCTTTTTCCCTTCTTTTCAGCCGCTCCCATTCTCTACAGGCTGAATCTTAACGATTGAACTGTAGAACATTATTCCATTAGGGAAATAACTGTGTGAAATTTCAGTTTAGAGGTGCTATTCATATTGGGAGTATTTTTATAAGTTTTGATGCATGCTTGATGTTTTCATAGATGACCAGAAGTTAGATGATTTGGAACAAAAAAAAAAACCCATCACTTTCCTTTCCACTTTCTATTTCTGTTGCTCTTTATTAGTAAGGAAACTACCCTGAATTGAGCTGTACAGCATGAAATGTCTTCCAGATGAGGGCCTCTCACTGAAAGCCTTTGTTGCCTCTTCTCTCTTCTCTTGATAAATTCAAGAATGAAATTAAATGTAGCAAGAGAATGCAGCGGCAAAAACGGGTTATCGGAGTCTGCAGGCTGAATCAAGACAATGACTCAATCTGTCACACTTCAGTACAACTTGATTCCACTAGTGTGATACTCCCGTACGCACATTTCATAATGCCAGAGCAAAGCATTCACTCAGAGATTTAATTGTAGTGAAAGTTTTGCAGAGGAAAAGGTGCATTTACTCTGTAACTGGGACAGAAAACTAGGCCGTGATGCTATCATCTCCTCTTTGGTTGTGAAGATTCTGTTAAAGCCACTATGTTTTAGTCAAATTTTGAGAATCGTCATAATGACACATAACCGTGCATGGATTAACAGCATATGAACGTCTCATTTCAGTCAGAGTTTTGACTTAGAGTATGTATGTGATTTGCACTTGTAATGAAAAGCTCTCAATAAACTTTCATTTACACCGTTTGTGCAAGCGTGCGTGCATATTTGTCTTTGTATGCATGGGTGTGTGTGTGTGTGTGTGTGTGTGTGTGTGTATTTGCATGCTTCTGTACACGTGCACATCAGTGTGTTTTTATTTGAACAGCACGTGCTGAGGGAAGGCAGATTGACAAAAAACAAAAAAAACATGAGGTGAATCATCAGCGTGCCCATTACAGAATAAAATGAGTGCATCTTAATGAGAGGCAGCAAAGTGAAAACAAGACAGGCAAATCAGGCCAAAGTCAGCTGTGCTACATGTATATAGACTCAGTCAGCTGAAGTATACTGACTGCTTATGGTTTGATACATGTGAAGAGTAAAGATGAAGAAGTCCCTCTCTCTCTCTATCTCTCCCTCCATTGCTGTAAAACTGTAATGGAAGGTATAATTTGGCACATAATGGCCCGGCTGATTCATAATTCCACATAATTGCATTGTCTCCTCTCTCCAACTATTTCAAGGCCTTCGATGGATCAAAAGCTCCTCTAAAAGCAGAGAGATTAGAGCGTAATGTGGACAGAGCAAATGTTACATCAGCTATTTGAGGACAAAACTTCAGCACCTGAGAAATGATCCAACTTCCACCTCAATTTTATGGCAGCTAAGAAGCTAATGACGGACATGAGGCAATCTGTCACATCAATGAAAGGCATTTTTTTTCCCAAGCCCACAGAATCTTAAGTGTGTTTACACACAATTGCATGCATTTCTTAATGAACACAGCTTTTCTCTGACTCACCATCCAAGCCAGTCTGTCTGTTTCTTTTATTTTGTACTTAATATTGCGCCCTTCTTCTGAATCATATTAAATGACTGACATTTAGAAGTGAAGAATCTGGACAACCGCGTCTGGGAGACACAGTTTGTGCCTGAGATCCCTGCCACCTCATGCACAACACAGATGAACTGCGAGGTTGCGGGTGTGAAATCACTCAGCCCTGAATCACGGCGCTGATAATCTTACATAAGGAGACAACTCCGGCAGCTTTGCCTCATACCAGCTGGAGAGGGATGGCCCCAGCAAACATGTCTGTCCGGGGCAACGCAGGATGTCCTGCTGACACAGGCCAGAGAGCAGAGGAAAGTAAGAGGAAAAAGTAGAGGCTAACCGCTGGAGTTCAGTACTGATTTCAAGATGCACATACAAATTCAGAAAAGAAAACCTGAACTGAGATCGAGTTAAAAGTTGGGAGAAAGTGAGAATAACCATGAATACAATAATCAAGCTTCACATTTCAATTTCAGTGTGTTTTATACAGTTCAAAGGGCAAATATGAGACAAACAACAAAAAATAAAATGACAAAAGTTTGCACTGATATAAATGTGGAGCATGTTTCTTCTTCTTCAACCAAGAAGCTGAAAACGTGTTGTTGTGAGCTAATTTGCACCATGTCACTTATTGCACCATATCAGTTATTTAATACACAGCACGTCATTTCAGAACATGCAAACCGGGATTCAGTTTCAAGTGAAAACATACACAATAGATCTTACACAGCTCCAAGGCGCCTCTTTCTGGAAGACTCCTGCTCTGTTCAGCAGCTGGATAAAACCTGAGGGCAAAAATGAGAAAAGCCTTAAGGGCTAACTTTTTTCTCTCTGGTTCTCCTTTTGAAAGCCTGGATGTCCATTCTCTAGTGAGGCCAGTCTAGCTTCTGCACTCTGCACTAGTTTAGGATGCACAAGGGCAAGAGCAACTAAATTGCATTGCGCTTTTGATGACATGAAAAATAAGAACATTGCTAAGGTTAACTTTAAGATTAATCTTTTTCGCTATTCCCTTTTCCCTTTCCCAGTGAAATAAAGCAGGTCTGACCCATAGATGGCACGGATATAGAAGTTAATGATCTATACTGTGTGTGGACTTGAGTTGCTCACCACCCTGGATGAATACCAAACAACCACACCACCCACATACACACCACCTCTCCTGATCCAGCACTGTCACAGTCTGTGCATGTATGTTGTACATCATCATGTATATACACTTCCATTACAACTGAAGATGTAAAAGCATTTGTCTCCTACACATTATTAAAAGACAGATTCTTTTATGGATTATTTGCATGGGCGCTTTCACTAAAATTGGCATAATGAACAATTTGGAGTGGTGAAATAGCTCTGCATGAGTCATTTCACTCAAGGGCAGTGTGATCCAGGGTGTTACTGTTGTTGAATTACCCATCATTAAGTTTTTTTTTTCTTTTTTACTGGATACATTATATACATCCCTCGAACATCAACATGGCATATGATTAGCAATTTAATGGGAATGCCAAGAGGCTCGTCTCCCTGTAGTCGGGTCCTCTTATCTATTGAATTAATACTCAGGGTATGTATGAGGTGTCTGTAACTTCTCAGAGATGCAAATCTGTACCTCCTCCATGTGTTGAGGGTATGGTGGCTGCATTTAGACGTGCGCGCACACATACACCCACATGAAAGCCAGTCCCAGGCATCACTCTATGTGGCCACTTGAATTCTAATGGTTTCATGATTGCCATACAGCTTCTTGGGCTCACATAAACCCCCACAAGCCCCAGTTGGGTAATTTGCACTGCTCTTGCTCTGTCTTGCTGCATCATGCGGACACCCAGGTGCCAAGTGATATCTTCCACGATGGCCTCAACCCGTCTGGGGTCAGTTCATCTGTCTCACCGCGAGCCAAGAGGATAAAAGCACAAGGGTTTACAAGAGGACAGCAAACAATGACAGCCAAGTCAAGGCGCTGGCAGCTGCCTCAGCTATAATGTATAGAGCATGGATGCCTGCTGGGAAAAGCAAGGCAAACATAATGATCAGCACAGATGACTACATATTGCAGTGTTCATAATGTGACATGCATCATGCTTAAAGTAGAACATAAATCTGTTAAACTTTGTTGGATTAGCTGAACTCACATCAAAGAGAGCGTTCAAAGAAATGCTGTGATTTACAGTTGGAAAAAATAAATCAGGTTTATCAAAAGAAAATATTCAACTGAAGTTACAATATATTTTATCTGAATTTAATCAAAGGGGAAAATAATTCACTCAATTCAGTTATACATTCAGTTGGCTCAAGGTAAGCTATATAGTGTGTTCAGAACGGAGAGCTGAACTCTCAAAAGCAGTTCATAGACCTGCAATTATTAGCACACCTTTACATGAAAGTGCTATCAAGGCTTAAAAAGTAAAGGTAAAAAAAATGTGGGTGTCATTAGTCAAGCAGGCTTGCCATTCTTGAGTCCACCTGGTGACTTTTTCAGCTTCTGTTTGAAATTGTGGCTAGAATGCATCAGTTTTGAAAGCAAGCGGGCACAGTGTAAGATCAAGCTGTCAGAAACAAGAACGGCAGCAAATTGTTCCCTGATGAACACGTCACGGTCATCCGCTCATTCCTTTACTTCTTATTTTACAAAAACACCTCTGCTCAGTGGGACAAAAGCAGCGGAGACTGACAGGAGAAGTGGGTGTGAAACAGGTCGTGGATGTGAGACTCATGACTGCGTAGTATGCACTTTAGGCCGGTGACTCACCAATTGCCCCTTTTCAACGTAATAATGCTCTCACCGGGGAGTCACTTTGATGTGAAACTCATGCTTTTACTCAAACTATCATTACACAGCGCTACATTTACTGTGCTGTGGGGTGAATTCACAGAGAATGGACTGCGGCCGCTGATGGCATCATGACTTGCGCACCACTTGCGACCGCTATCTGCCCTGTCTTAACGTCCAATCCACAAAAGACATTGCGCTAATTATATTATAGCGCCCACATAGATGAACGCAATTAACCACCGGCAAAATGTTGGCCTACCTGTTGCCCTTGCACCAAGCCACGCATAGGCAGGACAATGGCAGAGAAGAAGAGAAAAATGGAATTTTCTGACCAAGAAAGTGCAGAGGAATTCACTTCAAGCAAGGAATTTAAATGCAAGAGAGAAATCGTATGGAGAGAAATCGTATCGGGGAAAAAAGTATATTTGAAAGCTCCACAAGCGTCTTGAACATGAGGTCGACCAAATGAGCAGCCTCTAAATAGCATTGAGGAAATGGTAAGACAGTTTCCAGAACCGGCGGTGTGTTCCACAGGACTTTGAAGGTATGTTTAGGCTATGTTGCAAAGTAGTTTTTCCAGACCACTTATTTATTTATTTATTTGTTTGTTTGTTTGTTTGTTTGTTTGTTTGTTTGTTTGTTTGATTGATTTTATTTTTTATTTTTATGTATTACAATTGTCATTGCATCCACAAATAAAGTTTATGAGTTTGTTTTTTTTTAATTGTTTTTAATATTATTTTGATCGGAGCTGTCCGTGGTTCTGAATCTTTTCACCAAAATAAGGCCTGTGCTGTGCATGATGGCTGCCCAGGGAATTGCCACTTTCAGTGAGAAACTGTTTCCATGGTATTTGTTAGTGGAGGATTTGTAACGTTTTCTGACAACATTGTGTATTTATTAGAAAGGTAGTAGGTCTACACAGGCTACAATGTTTTCAGCATGGCATCTAAATCTCTCTGAACTTTTAACCCTTTAGGAGCCTGCACGCAGCCTGAGGTCCCCTGACTGTCCTGCGCCGGGCTAAAGACCAGAGCTGACTGAGCTTGTAGTTTTTCTTTATCTTCTCTTTTTACTGTTTTACCCCTTTTATTCATGTTTACTACTACTACTTTATTTTTAGCGCTGTGTTAATTCATTTTGTGTTTTACTGTGGGATTTATTGATTGTCAGGTTTTATTGATTCATCTTATTGCTCTTTTATAGCTCGTTTGCGAATGGAACAATTTCAGTCTCGATTAAATCAAAGTGATGTTCTCCATCATGCCTGGCATGAGGATGCCTTCGCCTGGCTACAGTCACTGCTGCCATGATCCCTGGAAAGTCTGGGCGTGACACCCCTTAATATGCGCTTCAGTTACCACCAACTGTCAGAGGACGCTAATAATTTCGCTAATAATTTGCATAGAAAGGGACCAATTTCGCGCCGCATATTATCTCATTCAAATACATGTAAATTGCAAAAGCCGCGCAGTCCTTTTGTGAATTCCCCCGTTACTACAAGAGATCCTGTAAGACAGTCAGTTACAGGGGGATGCTGCTGAACAACGTGAGCGGCTGAGCATGTGTGTACAGAAAATAGATAACCGTGAGGCCACTGTCTCCTGTGAAAAGAGGAATATAAACTCCTCCGCAGAAAACAAAACGGTCAGCATCAAAGTGTGACTCTTAGAGCTGAGATATGACTGCCTTCTTCTTCTTCTGTTGCTGATGTTGTCAATTTCAATCTGTTTTATTACATACAATTAATAAAAGAACTGATCACAAAAAAGCATTGTGTGCTGTTATGTTTTTATCAGATTTGATTGATCCACATGTGCAGATTTCCAAAGCATATCTTAAATAGCGTAGCCATACCACTATAGTTTCCCAATGCCCTTGGCAATGAAGATGACAAATAATGCAATCATTTTCTCGATTATCATAAATTACTGCTTAGTGTCTCTAAAACTCTATGTTGTGTGGCATGTAGAGCCATGTTCATTGTAATTTGACCGCAGCTGAATACCTGGCACATCTAAGATGGATTCAAGCAACAGATTGAGGCAAACGGATAAGAGATGCAGCTGTGTTTTCAGTCAAGACATCATGAGAGATGAAAGCTATCATGTGTTACTGTCTTAAACCCTCTGGATGCTTTATTGTTTTCTTCACTGACCCAACCTAAACCTGCCATTTGCTACAGTTCCCTTTGTGGAGATGTCAGTTTGGCAGAACATTAGTCCAGGTGCTGTTGAGTGTTACCCATCTCCAGACAATGTGGCCATCACACAAATACATTTGTTATCCATTTGTCCAATTTATTGAGCTGTCAGAGGTGAGTGGGCCTGCAAGGCCACAAATATGGCCTGTCAGATGAGAGATGGAGTGGGAGCTCTCTGGCCCTCCGTCTCTTCCGCACCATTGCAGGAAAGGGATTTCCATCAGAGCTGATAGATTAAGGAGGGGGTACAGGTGGCTCATGGGAAACAGTGTTGAGGCTCAGTGTGGTTAAAAATGTTCCTATAACCGATTCAAGTTGTCTTGTTCAACAGACAACCGCTGACAGCTTTGTTTTACTGGGACATCTCGTATGTGCTACGTTGTATATTCCTAGATGATCGGTGAAGGATTCCCGCAGGAGCTGAGATTTTGTCCTTTCTAAGGCATGGCTGACCTGTTGCTGAAACACAGTCAGTTTCTTTGAAATTCCTCATAGGCAAGCAGTAGCCCTAATGACAAAGCAAAAGCAAGCCATGTTTGTCCTTTCCCTCTCTTTGCAGTGCTCTTTTCGCTCTTGGACTACTGTCATCCACCTGTCACGATGGCAGAGGAGCACGTGGATCGAAGTCATGACTGAGCTAAAAGGGCCTTGGGGTATCTAATTCTCCGTTGTCCAAAATGCCTCAGTCAGAGAACTGATATTAGAGCTCCCTAAATCCGAAGGCTGATGGCACAGCCTGGTGTTTACCATCTGGATGTGGCAGGCCTGAGCCAGGGCGATAATTGATGAGAGCAGGGGAAGCAAAACCACTGAGGGGTCCGCCTCATGGCCAATAACATATTAGGGGCCCCTGAGACTGACAGCTCCCAGCATGCTGTCAGGGTCTTCAGCTGAAACCCTGTAACTCTCTGTAATAGTCCTCTCTCATCCAGCTCTGCCTTGCTGTCTGGCCTCAGTCCTGTCACAGAAATGGAAAGCATAACAACATCCTTCTCTGGCAAGCTTTCATCCTTCGGAAATAAATACTGAATACAGAAGCAACTTTTATCAAGGTTGCAAAGTTCAGTTAAACAGAGTCTGCTGTTCAACGTGACATTTTCTCTCTGTTGTGGGACAACTGTTCTGACCGCGCCCCAGCCTTAATGATGATACAAACACACCCCGGCTACATTGTGACAGCAGGCCAGCTGCTGCCTCCTTCCTGGAATGGCAGGCGTGTGAAATCTCCATTGGACCTGAGGCTGCCGTGTCCTTGTAGCAAATCAAAGGGCATTAGAGAAATCAGAGGGACACGGGAAGGGAAAAACACATGATGGTTGTCGCTGAATACGGATGCATCAATCTGGTGTTTTTGTCGCTGCTGAAGCAAATTACAGAGGTACCTGTGTTGAGATGCTAAGTAAAAATGACAAAACAAATCAATAATTATGCGTGTATTTTATTGTGAATTCATGTCTGGATGTAAGATGGAAGGAAGGAGGCTGGGAGGAAGTCCATAAGTTGACAAGTTCTGGGAAGGTGACATCAGGTTATAGATTTCAGCTTGATTAGGTCAAAACACTCTCTATTGGTATTTTGGCTGCTAATATTTTTCTCATACAAGATTTGTTCTTAGAGTGGAAACTAAATGTCACCTGTAGAGTCTCATCCTGTTTTTCAGTGGGTGCTAGGTGATACAGATAACCAAGGCAGTCTCAGGTGTGCTCCAATTAGGAGGGAGAATATGAAGTAGTCCATATAGGATCTGGGCATGTTGACTCACTAGTTAGAGAGCATCCACAGTTACTTGTTGAAGCTATTCTCAAATGAAGTCCTGCTCCTAACCCCTGCTCTTAAACTAATTTAGTCCCAGGTGTTGGTATCTAAGTGGAGTTACCGAGGGAATTTAGCGGGTTGATTTGTTTCCAATTGCAAGTTTCCCTTAAAGTACCTTGAGAGATCTGTTGATTTTCTGGCACTGAAAGTGCATTCTCCCTTGTGACTAATCAAGTCATTTAGGGCTGCAGATCACACCTTAACTTTACATGGGTCTTAATTTCTAATCAGGCATTCGAAGTGGCTTCTGCCTGGGGCCGGGCCCGGCAATGAATGGGAGATCAGGTATTTACCATGACATCCCTGCTTTTTTGCATACATCTGCCCAATTAGTGAGCCTCATGGCACCGAATGATTCAGATTCTGCATATTTCATCTATATTTCATTAACTTCTATTCAGTTCTATTTTTCACATTCAGTGAATGGGAGGTAGAATGGTTTTATGTCATGCATAAACACATATTGATCACAATTTCTGGGGGCCATGTCTGTCATAATATACTTTTGGGAATTAAATTAATGTTAATTACTTGAATTCTTAATTCAATATTGGCACTAATCTCTTTCTATATTCGATCCTGAGTTGTGAGAAAAGGTAACATTATACAGAATATTTTGATCATCATGTTAAAATGAGAATAAGAACCACTTTGTTGTGAAATGAATGACAAGCAATTTATCATGATGACACGCACAACCAGGCACGCTACACTACTTCAGTTTCAGGCCAAAGCAAACAAGTTGTAGTCTAGTTACCATAAAATGTTATCATTCTGTTTGCCCTGCATTAAAAATAAGGATTAGATAGAAAGGTATGTACGGTGCCTAGACACTCTCACCTTGGGAACTATTTCTGAGCAGGACAGGGAGAACAGAGGACAGAGTCTATTAATCCAAAACAGTTTTTTCAGGCACTAAAAGCCCTAGCAGAAAATGTCAGCACACGCACAGATTATCAGCAGTTGCCAAAAGTGTTGGCGCAAACACAATAACTCAAGCACAGCCTGCGGACTGCCTGCGAGGATGCAGTCCAGGCTGCTCAAATCTATTTCTGGATGAACCGTGCTCTGAAATAGCCGCCAAGGGCTCGAAGCACTCCACTGGAATACCTGATAAGAAGTCTCATGGTGAGCACAAGTTTTATCAAGCAGAGTGCAATGCTCTACTTCCATTTTATCAGTATTGTCCTAGAGGTGGCCTCATATTTATTATTTTTTACCCCTGCAGTGATACTACTGTATCTATCTCTGCTGATTAGTTTACTTTTAAAGGGTCATTGGTGAGATGTCTTCATGATCCCATCAACACATCACACAATTCAGTTCAGAGTGGGACATTTATCTTACTAAACGGGGTAACGCTTTCTTATATTTTCTTTGTTAATAAAAATAATCACAATGCAAACAACCTGATTAAGATATGATTACCACTGAAGGAGACAGAGGTAGAGGTACGTCATCAGCACAGCCTCATTGGTATGGAAAGCATGCATGGTGGCAATTAGTGCAGGAGGTGAACTGAGTTGAGACCCTGAGCAACAGCTGGAGATATATCGCCTGTCTCTGAGGCAGTCCCTTTTCCTGACATAAATACTTAAACTATCGGTAAACTACTTAAAGGAAAGTTAAACCTCAAATCAACGTGGGAGTTATTTCAGGGATTCATTGTTTGTCGAGCAAGAAAAAAAAAGAAGAAAAAAAAAGAAGATGCATTGTGCACATAGGTACTATACATCATAGCAGCTTCTGCAGTGACCAGTTTGAGACATCAGGAATGGCTTATGATCAGTAGTTGAAAAACTACTCAACCCCTTTGCTTAAGTAGAAGAAGCAATAGCATAATAATGAACAATACAGCATTAAAAGTAAAAATTCTGCATCCAGTATTTCACAATAAAAGCACAGATGTATTGCCAGTAAACCAGTACCAGTGTACCTAAGTATCAAAAGTAAAACTACTCATTCTCAAGAGTGGTTCACAGTGTTTAATTATTGATGCATTAACCTGTGAGAAGTATTCTAATATTTTAGGTGGCCCATATTTTATGAGCTTCTCTTATGCTGTGAATGTAAAAACTTATTCTACAAAAGTAACCAGTGACTTCGACCATTAGATAAACAAAGTGGAGTAAAAAGTACAGTTCTTCCCCTCTTAAATAAAGTGGTGTAAAAGTATAAAGCACAAAAAGTATAAAAGAAAAACGTACTAAGTACAAAATGGAAATGCTCAGATAAACTACCGGTACCTCAAAATGCTACTGAAGTACAGTACCTGAGTAAATGTCAAGACACTACAAAACTAGAAGATATTAAAAAACAGATTTATTTCTGCAGCTCTTTTTTAAACACATAACCAGTGTATTACATGGGCTTTATTTTCCTTTTAACTCGCAAGCCAGCTCCCATCAATAATTCATGTTGATATCACTGGATTTGAGTTATTAGTTCTCACCCACTGGGGCTTTATGCACTTGGAAAGAAGAGCATAAATCCTTCAGACGTAATAGGTCAACACTATGCACTTGGCATTGTGAAGATAAATCTGTAGTGAAATCTCTGGCACTGGAAAAACTTAAACTTACTGAGATGTTGCAAGGACATAACCTTGTTATTAAATGATATTTCTTGTACTTGAGTATGGCTGCCATTCACTGAAAGGCACACTGGAGGAAGTGTCAGTCATGAATTTCTTCCGTGTTTAGATGAGGGAGTGGCTGTTGCTACTATACAGGACCTGCTGAGGGTCTGATGAAGTGAGGTGTCTGCGGCCGGATGGTGAACAGTAAGGAAGGTGGAACCCTGGCAATATTTCTCTCACCTTCTCTATTTGGACTGGTTTTGGTCCTGCTGAGATTTATATTAGCAATTAAAATCAAATTAAATCCACTGCTTGTGGAGAGGATGCAGGCAAGCTGTAAAGTGCTCATCACTTTTTATACATGAGCCTTGATAACAGATGCAAGTGACAGGCTTGGTTCAGGGCGTTGAATTCTGTGACTTTGACTGTTAGTGGCAAATTTGGAAAATAATCTTGATAAATTGGAGGTTATTTTAAAGCAGATAGAGAAACTGAATGAATGAATGAATGAATGAATGAATGAATACTGAAAATGTACAACATGCAAAATGTAATTATCTGTGTGTTTCTGCTGCCTCCAATGGGAATACAATGCACAAGATGCACATCCTACCACAAAACAGTTTTTGTCACCATTATGATTTTTTTTGTGGTGTACAGTTATATTTAGGGGACCATTACATGGTCAGATGAACACTGCATATATATTTTTGGTGTTTCTTATGAAAGGAGTCATGCTGATATCCTCATATTGTCCCCAAATCTGAGTCATCATTCAAGTGAGTGAGAACACTGGATTGTTTGGCACAAGAGAAAGCAACAATACCACATCAGTTGAGTGCTTTTTTTTTAGTTTTTCAGTTCAATAAGCTAATAAAATAAAGGCTTTTTGAGCCTCTTCTGGAGTACCATAAATTTCCTATTTTCCATGACTAAAAAGAGCCCATTTTGTCCACATGGCAACCAACCTTATAAACCTTTTCATTATCAAAACCTATTCAAAAATTCAGTGCCATAGTTTAACTTAAACGTCTTATGCAGTCTCATGATTTCAGGATCAAGCAAATTGCAACCTGATACACAAAGTGAAGAGTACTTGCTGTATTTAAATGGTATGCTATAAAGAAAGCATGATAAATGTTATTTTCCCTTCCCTTTTCTTGCAGAGAAAAACCTGAGTCCCATCTTCCCTCAAACCTTTGGCAAGAATATTGGTAATAATATAGTCTTGAATATAAATGGAACTCAACTGTTGCATTCAAGTTGGCTTAACCCCGCAGACCTCACATGAAAAACATTGGCCATGTTTTTCTCCTTGAGTAATTATTCCATTCAAATAGCATATATTTCTCTCCAGGCAGAGAGTGCTTGGGTTGAATGGATGCTGCCGCTGCATAATGGTCCTCAGACGGTTGTTTCCTAGGCAACGTGGGGAGGGCATGTGGAGAGGGAGGTATAAAAACACTGGCAGCTCCTCACTGAGACTTACTCTGAGGTAAATGCACTCACTGTCAACACAGAGAGGTCCGGAGAACTTGCTACGCACTTTCTCTCTCTATCTATCACTGTTTTTCTCAGCACGCTTGAAGGCTCAGCTCCAGCAGTAGCTGTTTTAGTATGATGCGACCGAAAGATTTACGCCAGGGCTCTGGCACCAAGACCTTCCTGGACGCCATGCATGGTGGCAAAGTTCACTTGGCACGATTCATCCTGGATGCCCTGGATGGACGCATCATTAACTCCAAGACAGAAAACAGCCGCACCCCCCTGATGTTTGCCGTGTGTCTGCAGGACCCCGGGGCGAGGGCCAAGTTCACCCGGCTGCTGCTAGAGAAAGGGGCTGATGTCAACTGCCAGGACGATGACGGACGCACGGCCCTAAGTCACGCATGTGAAATGGGTCATCTGGATGTGGTCAAGCTTCTCGTGCAATTTAACGCTGACCCGGATGTCTCTGATGCCTGGGGAAACAGTGCTTTGATGTATGCTGCCTTTTCTGGACACAGCCAGGTTCTGGAGTTTCTAGTCCGGGCTTTCAAAAGACTTGGACTCAGGCTGGACAGAACCAATAATGCTGGACACTCGGCTATCCAGGTGGCCAACTTCTTTGGACACAATCAGTGTGTCCAGATCCTGAACTTCCCTTGCAGAAGAGGTGCCAGCAGAGATGATCCACTTGTTGATGCAGGGACCTCAGTAGAAGAAGAGTGCCGGTTACCCAACAAGCTCCCCAGGCATGTTCTGGAGAGATTCTCCAAGCAGCTCAACGGCAGTGAAGACCAGCTGCCCGGGGTGTTTCAGAGACAGTTGAAGGTTGGGGACAGCAATGGGATGTGGAACCGTGTCAAGTGTTCCAGGAGCCAGTCTCCAGAGGACAGCAACCATCGCCACCACCGGGCTCTGCCCCCTCAACTAGAGAGAAGCCAGACAGAGGGGGATCACAGTGTTCTCTTCACTGCCAAACAACTCCAAAACTGCCAGCTAAGGGACCTTCGGGGGGCAAAAACACTGAACTCCCTGCCCGAGCCAAGCCAGAAAGATGTCAGCCAAGACATTGGACTTCAACAGAAAACACCAGAGAGTTTTCCTTTCTGGGGAAAAGCAAAGTCGTTTAACCTAGACGTTCTGAGCAGCAGAAAGCAGTCCTATCAGGGCGATGTGCGTGACATGAGCCTGTCAGCCAGCAAATTAAAGAGAGCCTCACTACAGGACGAGAGATCCCTGATAGACAAGATGGAATGTCAAGGGAACACCCGGGGCCTGACAAACGACACTGACAAAACTGTCACCGTGCCAAAACCACTTTTAAATGGCAAGAGCCAGTCTGTGAGGGCACCTAGGGAGAATGCCAAATCACAGAAAGATGAGACGAACGATGTAGCTCCATCAAGCAAGAAAGAGCAACAGAAGAGGGGAAGCATCCCGGCAACCGGCAGACACAACAAGCTGCTGTTTGCCAGAGGGGAGATAGAGTCGGGGAAGATTCCCAGCCGTGCCCCGGGGCTCACAGGACTGGGAACGAGACTGCTGCGTCGATTCACCGCCCCAGAGTTCATGAGGATGGTGATAGACTGTTCGTCCGGCTCCTCGCACGGCAGAGGGCGGATGTCCCGCTCCGAAACCTTCCCGTTCTCTCACACGCATCAGCAAGTCAACAGCCAGCCGAGCGTTGACAGCATGAGTGGAGTGAAGTGTGAGTTTGAGAGCAGCTCTTCTCAGTCTGCCTTCGATTAGAGCGGGGACAATGTGAAGCAGAAGATATGGTTGGTAGAAAAATTCTCACAGCACTTCAAATTCTTACAATGCAGGAGGATTGCCTGGTGATATATTCTGTTCACTGATAAGAAAATAATAATCCTATTCTAATCCTTGTGTTTTAGTTAATGAGTATTTTCAATGTGCATTAAGACAAAAATGATGATTTTCTTCAGGCTAATTGTTTCAGTTGCATACAGTACATTTGCAATGCTGCTTTTTACATGATTTATATTTACTGAAACATAATGTCAGTCTGTGAGCTTTTGAAAATCATTTCTTTGCCTTTACTTAAAATGTATAGGATTTATATTATATGAAAATATATTGTATATGCTACAGCCTTTGTGTTTATAAGAAATGCACTATTTAATGTATTTTGCTCAAAGATATTCTACTACAGCTGAATGATGTGCAATGTATGATTCATACTCAATATCTAATAAAACTATGCTGAAACACCAGCAGCTCATTGAATCTGTATGCATGCATGTGTACACACTTGCCTGTATGTGTGTGTGTTTGTGTGTGCGCAACTGTGTGAGGGGGAGAGGCAGCACTGCATTGAACGAATTCATATCAAATTGTGTTCAGCTGAGATTCAATATGCATTATTTATTGATTTATACAAAATTAAAATAATGTGTAATTCTCTTTTTCATGAATGATCCACATAGAAATACAAATACATGAAACAGGTTGACATGTATCTGTGTCAGAATACAAAGACCATGTGCAAAGTGTTCTCAGCTGGTGGACGTCCTGCAGCATCACATGCCAAGCCTGTGTGCTTTATCTAGGCAAACCAATGCAAATACAGGCATAGAAATCTTGAGGAGCAACACACACATCTTGTGGTTTTTAAAAAGTCAGTCACAATACAGAGAGGGTACTGGAAGCAAACACTGAGGTGCCATCACACACACACCCATCCATATGTGCACAGATGCACGCACACACACACTCTCTCTCTCTCTCTCTCCCTCTCTCTCTTTCTCTCTTTGCCTCACACGCACACACAAAGTTTACACTCACACTTCAAAAATCAAATTAAATAAACTTTTGAAGTCATCTTATATCTTACTGTAGTGGATCAGCAGGTATAAGGACCTAATATTCAGTATTTGTATTTACATTATTTATTTGTCTGGTTATGTTTCGAGTCCATATTTTTTTATAATGAAACCTTATTTGCAACTTCACATCATACAAACAACCCACAACACCTTTTGGAAAAAACAGAATAAATATGAAAAGGAGGAAAGTGGTTCTGGTGATTTTCCAGTAGCCCAATAGTAGCAGCTGGGCCTTCATCTACCCATTTATTATGTTAATAAAGGAGGCTTGTCTCTCATATCCCAGTGTTGTACATATTCAAGCATTCACATCAGGCCAGGTGTGCCTCTGTTTTGGCCATGCAAAGAGTCTATTGTCAGTGTTCAGAGAGTACACTGACCAGGTTGTGGTCCAGTTTCCACAACATAGAGTGTGGGTGTGCAGAGGTAACTTTATCTAAGCACTCCCTCCTTAATAATGTCACAATGAGCTACTGTGTTTTAAGCCTAACACAAGCTTTATAAGCTTTACACGGCTAGCAATAGTACCCACTATGAACACTATGAAGGATTTTCAGTGTAGCATGTGTTCATTACGTAGTTATGTAGAATATTGGCTTTCGCTATCACTTGATATGCACCATGATGTGTTTTGAGAAGAATCCCACAGGATGTTACAGGATGCCAATCAAAAGTTGGCTCAAACTGAGCTGAGATGTGAGGAATAGTGCTTGCATGCTGCCTTTGACTCACTACTAAAGTGCTTCTCTCATGTCCGAGCCCATGCTGTGTCTGTCAACCAAACTTGCTGTCCTGCCATGAACACTCTGGCAGCACCATGCTGTCCGGGTCCGCTCTCTGGAGCTGATCCCCCATTGGCTTGGGTGCTGGATAGGTGGGACCCGGGTGCTGGGCCTGGTCCGAGGCCTGGGTAGGTCAGACTGAAGGTGGGTGTCGGGGACCAGGAGCCCTGTCAGGTCAGCAGCGGGACATGCGCTTGCGGTACTGCTCCACCAGTGGGACCAGGCACTGGGGTGAGCCACTCTGGAGCAGGAAGGGGTGCTCCAGCAGGTCGGTGGCACTGGCCCGTTCTACTGGGTCCCGGGTCAGCATACGGTCCAAAAAGTCCTTCAACACTGGAGAGATCTGAGCCAGAGGGTGAGAGATAATCCACTGAATATATAGGTGTTTTTTAACATCAATGATCATTACAACATCATCACATTACTGCCAATTACAACATAAATTTTGATACATTAGTATAATTAAGTAAAACAAAAGAGGCCATGTCAAAAAGACTATGCAGTTTATACTTATCTGTATAAACTGTATAGTCTTTTTGGCATGGTCTCATAAACTGCAGCTCAGTATAGTACTATAGCTTCATAACCAAATGAACACAGCTGGACCACTTTTCTCCAAAAACATCTCCCATATCATGGTGTCTTCTTTTATCCACAAGTTTTCTCCACTCAGCAGTGCAATCAAGTTTTTGTTTCGTTGTTCTTGCAAACATAGATGTGTCTCATTCTTCGGCTAACATAGTTACTGAATGAGCACAGAGGAAAAGCAACCTGCAACAGTGTGTGGGCCTAAACCATATATAGTGGAAAGAGCACTAAAATGTCCCACTTAGGTAGAATTACATAAATGTTACTTTGCTGAAATTTTACTTAAAGTACTATCCAAGTAAAGGTAAAAAAAAAAAAAAAAAACCTAATAGAACATACACTCAGAGTAAAAGTCAGTTACTTTTTTTTACTACAGTTACTTTTTAGAAAAGAGAACACTGTTACCTGTGATCTTTCCAGTGTAACTCTAAGAATAAGAGGAAAAAAATTCAAACTTGATTCTTATAATTGGAAAATTTGGAAATTACAAAATAATCTGCACAAAGTAAGGCCAGATAAGTCTTCTCCTCTTTGTTGATTAATCGTTGACTATGAACGATTCCACAATTTGTCAGATCATGTTGGTCCACTTTCTGGTGCTTATGCTCAGCACACAATAATTGTATTCTGTGGTTTTCTGTTTGGTTGTTGTACAGGGACCCATTTTGCTCACTAGCACTAACAGTAGCTGAAAACCCTAGCACCCATACCACTTGCATGAGGAGCAACCATGGTCTCATTTGTTTACAGTATTTATACCAGGGTATTAAATTAATTTAATAATCATATATTGATGCTAAAAATCCTATTTATGTTCTGGGTGTGTGAGTGTGTGTGCTTGTCTGTCTGTTGTCTGTCTGTCTCTGTCTCTCTGTTCTCATACCTGGCTGACATTGCGTACAGTAGGAGCCGGCTCATCCCTCAGTCTCTTCATAGCTGCTACGGGGGTCTCACTGAAGTAAGGGGGCTCTCCATCCACCATCTCCACCACCATGATGCCCAGAGACCACACGTCCACCTGGTGCACCCATGCCCCAAGCAAGAAGATTCAGCACATTCTCAGTACAGATTGCTGCCGTTGGCATTTATGCTGCCTGGCAGAGATCATCACTGTTAGTCAGCATAGATGGATTTGAATCTGCTCCTCCTCACCTCAGTGCCATATGGTGATTTGGAGATGACCTCAGGAGCCATCCAATAGGGTGTCCCCACCAGAGACTTCCTCTTAGGGATGTCCTTACTGATCTGGGCACAGAAACCAAAGTCTGAAAGCTTGATCTGTGGGGAACAGGAGAAACATCTCACTATAATGATGGTACTGATTCTCATCTTAAATATAAAAGAGAGAGAAAGAGAAAGGGAGAGAGAGAGAGAAAGAGAGAGAGAGTGAGTAATAACTTATTGTACCCTTCCATCTAATGTCAGTAGTATTGAGTCACTCTTGATGTCTCTGTGGATGACTCCCTGTGAATGGAGATAGGCCAGCGCCTGCAGAACCGCCTCACACACCGTGGCAATCTGCTCTTCACTCAGCCTGTATAGGACAAAACACGCATGTAAGCACACACACATACACACTCATTTCACATTTAGCAGGTTCAATTTTCCAGGACAGCTTACAATAAATGCAGCAGCAGCAGAATAAACTGAAATTCATGAGTCACAGACAATAACAAAGAGTGCAAGGTTCAAGACAGCACTCAGACAGCAGAACAAGTAAAAAACATTACTGTTTCCCATCAATGTTCACGTGACTTCAATAATATATAAGTGCTACATACAGAAATAAGAGCTGTGCGGATTTTTTCTAAACAGCAAGCAAGGTCAGCTACCAATTGAGGCAGAAGGCCAGCAAACCTGTATCCGGTATCCTCATGTCTGATTTATGAAGACACAGACTCAGGTATAGGAATATTGTAAAACTACATTAAGAAAATACTTAAATATTAACGTGTGGGCTGAAAAAATATTTGAAACCAGATTGCAGTCAGAAGGCAAAGGAGCAAAGGAGTCTAATTCCTGACAGTTCTGTCAATACAGTGATAATCTCAGGCTTTGACAAGCAATGGCTGTGACAGCTGGCTCATTTTATATGTCAGCTGGCTTGAGATAAAACTTTCCATCCCTTTGAGTCAAGAGACCTGACTCTGGGGTCATCCTGTGGAGATTGAGCCAGCCATCTGTTAATAATTTAAAATATGTTGACAGTTAAAAAACAATGCACACGGAGAATTTCCACTCTCTTCTGTTGATCGATATATGTATTTTTTTCCTTATTTTGATGCATGCAGTATTGAACACAGGGACGGCACCAGGAAATCCAATTTTTCACCGAAAATTGACTTTCCTTATGTCACTTCAACATGAACAAATTTGATTATGTTATTGAATTATCATTTTCCCCCAGGGAGAGACAGCATGTTTGGATGTTTTGTGAGGGAGGGAGGAGGCTGAATGAGTGTCTATGTGAGTCTTTGTGCTGCTGCGTATTGGGATCAACATCGATGATTTGCCAGTCAGTACCATACTACCCCCTTGTGGTTGACTTGGTTATTAAAGATGATCTCATACCTGGACAAAATGTACCACAAGCAGCTTTTGTTGCAAGGCACCAATAATATTTTTCTTGGTTGTATTATTTGCCATGCATTAAGTCAAAGTACAATGTCTAGAGTTTCCATACCTGGTTTCAGACACGATGTTTGTTAGTGCACCACCCTGCAGGTACTCCATGATAACCCACAGCTCCTCCTCCACTAGAGCTGATTTAAACATCTCCACCACATTTCTGTGCTGGTAGTCCCTCATGATTACCACCTGTGTGAACATCACACAACATATATATGAGACTCAAAACCTTAAACTAGCAATGTGCCCTGGTTTTTGTTCTGTATCAGTAATGCAATTACATTGTTAGATGCTGTACCTCATTGAACAGTAGCTCTCTCCTCTGCTGCCGGCGCAGGTCCATCATCTTCACTGCCACCTGCCTACCACTATGCTTCTCTCGGGCGATACATACCACCCCTGTTGATCCCTCCCCGATTTTCACAAAGTTCTCCAGGTAAGACCGTGGGTCTCCCTTATCCACCACCATCTGCAGGGCCGCCTTGAACTGTTCGTGGGTCACTTTGGGTGGGTCTGGGGGCGGTCTGGGTGAGGGATGTTGTGGGGGTCTGAAGGCAGGAGAGCAGGTGCCTGGTGGACTGGTCGCTAGTGAGCCTGTAGGGGATGGCCGAGGCTGGGATGGACTGTCCTGCCTGGGGTAGGGAGGGTTGGGGCATCCAGAGTGTCTCAGGAAGGGGTCCGGTCCATTGGGTCTCAGGCCCATGTTAGGAGACAGGCCCAGAGTGTAGCTAGCTGAGGAGCGCACGGTCCTTTGGGGTCTGATGCCACTCACCAGAGGACTGCTGGTACCAGTGGGCAGGAAGCTGGAGTGGTACCTCACCACCGACTCTGCCTGCAAGAGAGAGGGGATGTTTGAGGACGGGGTGGTGATACAGACAGGAAGAGAGAGAGAGCTAAAAGGGGGCTGGCCGCCTGCCTGTAGTCCAAGACCTGGTTTATAACCAAATGTAAATTATGTCCTTCACTCTAACGCTGTGCATCCACTTCACCTGAAATGCCCTGCGTAAAGATGTTGCTATAGCGACCCAAATGTCCCGTTGAGCATCTGCCAAACACACTATCTCCCTGACACTATAAACTCACATTTCATATTTTATCACCGGTATCAAACAAAAAGACCCCACAGCTTTAACTGAATAGTCATCTATAGTATAAAGAGAAGCAATCTGCTGCAGGATAAAGAATAGATTTTGACAGATCTGCAACTCTAGCATTAAGGTAATCCCTAAAGATTTATTGTCATGAGATACTCCAAAATGCACTTTTGAAAAGTGCAGGTACTGTGTGTCTTCTGTGAAGATTGTACAAAGCACTAAATGACTTTGCACTAAAAGACTTAAAATGAATATGCTATAATGTCAGGCTTACTTTCAAGTCATAGGAGGAGTAGGGCCTGCCAGGGCTGTTCTGGGAGTGCATGTACAGTGGGACATTGGTGCGGAGCTCTGCAGGATGTGTCCCCTGATCTCCATGGGCCTGCTGGATTGTCATGGCTGGGCTATAGAAACACGCTATAGGTCTCTGATTAGGTGGGATCCCCCTGGGCAACTGGAAATCTCTCCTCCACACCACCCTTTCCTGGGGACTGCCCACCTCACCGCTCATGTAAGCCCCATGGCTAGGCACTGGGATGTTCTGGGATTGGGGAGGCTGTGGGGGTCCCTCCAGGGAGCTCACGCTGACTTCGTAGGTGGATTTAGCCCTGGGCAAGATCCCGTTGGGCTGCAGGGTAATGCTCTTCTTCATGCCCAAGTAAGGGGTGTTGGTCTCACTGTGGATGTTCCTGGCCTTGTCCCTCCACTGCTGCTGAGCTGGGTCGTCCTCATCCTCCTCGTCATCCTGGGTCAGGCCCTCATACTGGTAGGTGTCACCCTCCTTCACCTCCCCGAGCCTTCCAAGAGACTGGGCCCTCTTCCTAGCCGAGGGGCTACTCTTCCTCAGAGAGTTGGAGCTGGTCACAGACAGGCGGCTCATATCATTGATCATGGCCGAAATGTAGTCTCCGTGACCGATCATGCTCCCACGCACAATGGTCTGAAAGAGGAGAGGCGTTTATCTTTATAGCACTGCACATGCCATGATCATATTATAGAAAGCTCATGGATTTTAGGCTGAAAGGAATAATGAGGCTGACATAATCATTGCTCAGAGCCATGTTAAATTTAGACTTGAGAATCTGCAAAGGACATCTTTGTCATTCTTCAAAGACAGCGGCTTGAATCATTTCCCCAGTGGCTTATACTGACAACACAGTGACAAATATACCAAGCAAAATGTTTTAAGAGATACAGTACAAAGATGGTGTAAGTATTCAGTATCTACAGCTGCCCCCGTGTTGCACAAAGCAGATATTTCACATAGATGTTACTATGAGCTCTTAGATATGCATCTTAAATGGACATATGACACAAACTTGAGACACACTGATAGGAGGGCTGCTTTAAAAAAGACTGCCTGGTGGCTTATTAGTCAGTCTATGTGTAGAGTCATGTTTAGTTCACGGTCAGTCAACAGCCTCTCCTGTTTCTCTGGTTTGGTGCCATTACATCTGCACAGGGGGTAGAGGTCAGATAACATGACACCTAGCACCTCTCAGAGAGAACCTCATGCGATAATGGCCTTGGTGAGCGCCACCATTTTAGAAGATGCTACGATAATGACTTGAAATGACTGTAATATTGTTTTCGGATATAAATTCACTTTCCTTCCTGTCTTATTGAGGTGAGCGATGTTGGAAATTTATTTTCATCCACCTAACATGCTGGGGCATTTGCATTGCAGAAGCTTTGAGTGCAAGACCAAACACTTCTTGATGGTGCTATTAAAACCATAAATCTGACTTAAAAGCTGATGATTCTCATATTGTGCAGCACCAGTCACATGCAGGCAGTAAAGAAAATGTTGGTATTTTCTCTATTTTTTTTTCTTTTTTTCTGAATGGGCATAAATGGCATTGACATCGTGCTCTATGGAGCGTAGAAGTCCTGAGATTTGCAGGCTTTATTGCTCACTGGCATTTCCTTTGCTGTACCTGCACTTTTTATCCCCTCTCCCTGACATCTGTGGGAAGGCACCATGGATCGTTATTAATTGCCTGCATGGAGTAATAAATCTTGCGGCCCTCCAAGGATTCAACATTGTACAGTCAGTGTACACAGCACGGTCATTAGCCCAGCCCCGTGATAGATAAGAAAGCAATATGACAGGGCGGGGAGTGAGGAGCCTTGGCCTTCCCCATTGCCATCACAAGATTATGGCATTTTCTGAGGTACGGCAGGGTTCCTCTGCAGCACTGAAGGACATTTCCGCTGCATCTATAGAATGAGCAGCTTATCCTCCCCATTTATAGCTCAGTCTTTCTGACATTTAACCTCAACTCTTAGAATACCTCATTGAATACCTCATACCTCATCATTAATGTTGGACTACGCTAAATTGGACAGCACAAAAACAACAGTTAATTATGTGGTGCTATTCATTAGCAGTTCAAATAGAGGTCAGGGGAGAGGATCAATAAACAGTTGAATGTCAGCCCTGGCGTACCTTCTTTGGCCTCAGCTCCACCTCTGTGATCCTGGAAGGGTCCACCATGGGTTTGGGCCTGCGCAGGTTCTCTATGAGGCTCTGCCATTGTGTCGGCAAGCCCACAAAGCAGCCGCGCTTGGTGTCAAATGAGGTGTGGACACGGTGCTCAAAGTTCTTGGGCGCTGATATCTCAGGCCTCTTCTTTTTCTTCTTGCGAAACATTATCAGGCCCGCAACAGTGACAACTTGCCCACTTCAAAATGGCCCTGCATGAGAAATTAATTCAGCTATTAATAAACTGCATCCAACATAAGCACAGGCAGCACATTTGAGCTTAGACAAATACCTACTCTCTACTGCCCTGGTGATGACAGAGATATCACTACTCTCCATTAGGCCTATTCTCTGACCAGGTGTATTCAAATGACATCTGCCAACAGATGATTTTTCCATATGGGAATAGTGGGGAAAAATATTTAAACCGTTTGTCTAAAAGCTGTTCCATGTCTGGTTTGTGCATGTTCCAGATCGCCTTGCTGGCTGTCACTAGCCTGTGCCTCTGAGACAGGCTCCAAGGAGAGCGGATGGATTTGTAAGCACATGTGTAATGAAGGATATCTGGTCAATTAAGGCTTATTCATTCTCTGTGCCCTTTAACTGATGAGCATGCGGCCAGCCTGGCCAGTGCCCACAGGCTTTCAGTGCATTAGTGGGAGAAGAACAGCACACACACACACACACACACACACACACACACACACACACACACACACACACACACACAAATACAAACGCAAATAAGCTAAGGCAGGCTATCTTTCATAACCCTTTCATAACCCTTTCATATCCCATTCTAATTAAATAGCTTGCGCACTCTTGATTGCAGGGAGGGTAACCACTTAATCCTCAGATGGATGGCCCTATGTTTGGCGAGCCACTAACTGAGGTTTGTAGTATGTTCAGTTTTTTTTTCCATTCAAGAGTGGGAAAATAATTAAATACATTACATCTCATTTCCTAAGCTGCACAGCTGTACTGGGAGATAATCACTCACATTTAAGTCTTGTGACTAGTATGATTCTTTTATCTAGTTCACAGTATTGGAGGGATGCTGGCTGCTAATCACAGCACAGAGAAAATATTTATAATAAAAAGTCTGTGTGTTTTTATTTCAGGAGAATGCACTGCATATAACAAACCAACATGCAGAGCCTGCTGTGTAGAACCTCGTGTGTCACATTACGTGACCAATGCGGAAAACTACAAGGTGCCCTCAGAAGATCAGATAGAATCTCCCATCATGCACTGTGAAATGGTGGGAGTTGAGGAAATGAGTTTTGCAGGCGTCCGCTGCTCAGCAGGCAATCACACTGGCAGCCTCTCCTCTCCCCACCTCCGCCCTCAGACCAGCATGGCTCTAATCGGCATCGGTGATGCCTGTTATGAGCTGTATCGGTGACTAACCACGCCGCACGCCCCAGTGCATCACCAGAGGGTGAAGGAGGTCAGCCACGTTGGTCACATCAGCTAAACCTGGCTCATTAAAGAGGGGGGAGGATGAGAAGGGAAAGTGGGGGGAGAGAAACTGCTTGGATGGACACGTCTCCCTGCAAGGATGGTTCAATCACAGGGCTAATATGCTAAGTGTTGCATAAGCGTATCTGTGCTCTCCCAATGTACATAATGTGGTGCAGGGAAGGACTTTAATTCTATCTGACAGGGACATTATGGTGTGAGGCCTCCCAGGAGGTAGGGGTGAGAGGAGTAGAAGCAATGACTACAGAGTAAGTCATACCTACATGTAGTGGAGACAAAGGGACCCAGTTCCCTTTCTGAAGACACGGAAAGGCTTTTAACCATCAATTGTGGCTCCTTCTCCAAAAAGGAATGCCTGAGAAAACCAGACAGGAAAGAGGAGACTGTGGTCTCTTCTCATTTTTCACCGTGCGAGAGCCTATCTGCTTAGATAGCTGTGCAATGTGCAGATGTTGGCATCGCCCAAGCAAATATTTACGCATAGCACTTGTGTATCCTGTACAAGCAGATCAATCAATATTTACTCATGAGTGAAATGCAAACTGCTACAGTCCTCCACTGCCAGTGATAATAGGGCGATACCATCACAAATATAATGGATTTTTCATGTGTTACTTTATCAAGCATCATCAGTTCAAAAAAGCAGAGAAAAGATTCGTATCGCAGCATTCATTATTCATTACAGGCTACTGTTCCCCTCTGAAGACTCTAGAAATACAAACTAAGCACCATGTTATTAGATCCAAGTAGAAACACACACCCTATGTGGACTCATGCCTAGGCAAAATGAATTGAAAAGTAGATGCAATTATTGATTTACAAGCTTTAATCACATGCATCTGGCCTTATATTGACCTCTTTGAATGCGCCGAGCTTATGACTGTCTTGATCGCAATATGCTATTGATTTCTAAGCCCATTGGATAATATATATGCACAGCGCTGAACTTGCACAGCGCATAATCATGCTTTCTGGTCACATCCCTCTAAACTGCAGGGACTTGACCCTATGCCTCAGTGGCTTGTCTTGAATCTATCAAAGTGCTGAAGCAAAACTCAGCCAGCTGCTGTCAGGGATCTCAAAAGCCAAAGAGGATGAGGTCATTCTGAAATGGTGCTACATTAGTTATTTCTATTCCTACAACTGTGTGGGCGCAAAAATGAAATAGATTCAAATGCAATACCTTGACTTAGGATGCATTAAACTTCACTGAAAAGCACATGAACACAGAAACCTGTCCAGTATTAAGTCTGGTGGTGAAGTCTGAATCAACAAAAGATGCACCTGCCAATTATGAATAAAATACAGATACACCCAATTTTTGCAAATGTTTATTCCAGTGCAGAGAGCCATCCTATGCCCATACATTCCCACTCCAGGGCCACATAAAGATCCAAATACAGCCTTCCCACCCATTGGACGCCGCTTCACCTGGCAGGGCGGCCGGGCCTCTCGCACCACACAGACACAT
>OMKZ01033260.1:0-23391 GCA_900302535.1 Neoniphon sammara | reverse complement strand
ATGGGTGCGCGCGCACACACACACACACACACACACACACACACACACACACACACACACACACACACACACACAGGGCTGCTGGTGACAGGGTCTTTGTGTTAGGGGGAGAAGCACGCTGTGACTGACTGACACACTGCTGTAGCGCGCACACACACAGATACACACACAAATGTACCGGCGGAAGTATATTATTTACACACTAACACATCCTGGTACAAGCACATGAACAGTCTCTCTCACACACACACAAACACACACACAGAGAAAAACAGCACAGGCAGGAGGCGAAGTGAGAGCAGGGAGCATCTGTGGGGCACGTCTTTAATATGTAAATCCCCAAGGGAGGGGAGCTGTGTGTCTGTGTGTGTGAAAGGGGAGGAGACATATTGCGATAAAGCATATAATTCCATGTGTCATGTGTCCAAGTATGACTGGGTTGCATATTTCTAGGTGCATGCACATGCATCTACACACGTGGGTGCATGTGTGGATATTTGTAATAAATAAAGAAACTCAGCCCCATGTAAGCCAGTGAGACACACTGCCGCCCCCCACTCCCGAAATCTGGGGACAGAGGTCTATAGGACAGAGTGGGGGAAGGGAGGGGAGACGAGAGGACAGGCAGGGGGCAACTGGGATGATTGTGTGTGTGTGTGTGTGTGTGTGTCAGAAAGTGGGGGTTGTTAAGTGGGATGGTGGCACTCTTTTGAAAACAGATTAAAAGATTCAGTCTTTATTCTTAATTATAGGCTATATGGGGAAAACAATACTACGCCTACCCACTGTCTAACTAGCTGACAAATACAAGAGGAAAAGGTGTAAGAAGTTTATTGCCCCTTTATTTATCTGGAAAACAAGTTAAATTAGTTAGCTAAAGCTTGGTCCACAGGCAACATTTGGCTCTCCAGATTTTTTTTTTTCATGATCCTCTAAATACTTAAGAGTGATAATGTATTATTTATACATCGCAGAGCGCCTATTTGGGTGAATTGAGTGTCGAGAGTGTTGAGTGAGTCATCCTTTCATAAGGCATATTCAAAAGCAAACTGATGAAATAAAAACATTATTTACTTATTACCTACTTCTTCTAAACAATAATACCCAAGAGCATTAATTTGTCCCACAGCCACAGCCAACCAATAATATTATATTTCAGCCTTCCATATGAAAAAGGAAAAAATGCAGTGATTTGGTTCTTATCCTTTGGTAAGTTACAATGTGCCGGCACAAAGGGATTCAAGTGCCTCGCTCAAGGACACCTTGACACAACAAATGGCTGTAAAACTGGCACATATGCCCACTGCAGGAGTCAAACTTGTCACCTTTCATTACGAGACAGTCTGTTAATGTTGCTGCGCTGAGAGTCAAAGTGGAAGCAGTTGGGATTTTGCTATTAGCACGTGGTTTAGCCAAAACATCTGAGGTTCGACTAACATAGATTTATATAGATCAGCAAATCTATTTTTACACTTTCTGACCCAGATGTAGCCTTTCTTTACTGGCTAAATATGAGGGAAAAATCTACAAATATGACCCAAATACCAATAAATCTGAATATTGGGAGATTAAAAATGGGAAACTTTAAACAAAAATCTGAGATTGCCGTCATGCAACTCATTATTTACAGTGATCCTTGTAAACCTAGTAAAAGTAGGTGAAACAATGTTCTCTCTTAGGCATGAAAAAATATCTCTTGCAATTTTCTTGCACATAGTTGTCACAAAGTTGTCAATATGAGATATTTTCTGGGTCAGAATGTGACAATAAATCACTGGAGACGAACAACAACACTGCTGTTCATTCAGATCTCAATTTTTGTTTTCTTTAAGTCGAGCCAAATTTTAGAGATTCTTGTCATATTTTCTCCCAAGTCGGTGGAAAAGATACGTTCTGACACCTTTATATATTGTATATATTACTGTGTTGACAGCATGTTGTGTCTGGCATGCCACCCACACGTCACATCTTTATGTAAAAGGATTAGGATGGGTGTTAGGCTTGGCCCTCGAAGCACAAAGCATCCACATCCACACAGCTTTTGTCAGTGCCTTGCTCATATCACACATTTCTGGCAGGAGGACATTCAGCTGCTGTGGAAGAGACAGGGAGTGATAGTGAGGCAGACAGGCAGGCGTCGAGGTATTCATATGAGTAAGTACGTTCCAATGTGAGGGATCAGACATTTTCAGTGAGTGGCACAGGGCCGATGACAGGGAGGGATGAATAGGATTTTCGTTCAGATGCAGGATCCATAACGTGTGTCTTGAGCGCGATGCAGAGACTTCATGTTCTCTCTGTGACTCAGAGGAGCAATTTAGGCTGCTTACACGCCTGTCATAAGTGAGATCAATCAACCAGTTGATCGTGTAATTTCTGGACAAATGGAGTCATCACGTTTCATTAGGCGTCACTGTACAATGACACAATGGCACAAGCACTCACACACATTACGAGCCCTACAGAGCTATGAAGCATAAACACGACTGCCATGAGAGAGAGCCACCTTGGAATGGGTCTATTGCTGCAGATTTAGGCTGTCAATCAAATGGGGTTCCCTTCCAGTAAAAACTGTTCTTATAGTGTAGACAGCTGGCTCTGTTTGCAATTAAATAAAGGTGGAAGAGTCTCACATTACTGGTTTCCCATTACTAGCCTTCAGGAATCTTGCACTTGCCAAAACCACTTCTCAGGAAAAGGTAAAAAAACTGATTTGCCTCATAACACTAACACATTCATGATATTTTAGACAGAGTTTTTCCCCACACAGCTTGAGACTTGTGTCACAGTACATTTTTCCTATGCAATTAAATTCTTATCAAAATTAAAGTTATAATCCATGACATGTTCATATAAATATATTATATATATTGCTTTTCTCTTAAACTGAATATCACATGATAGTGATTCAATCAATACCCAGCCCATAAAATGCTTTTATGCTTCCTGTTGTAGACAGCTGGTGTCATGTATATCTCTCCAAGGAAAACACAATATTGATGTCTTTCACCTATCCAGCAGCAGTGTGATTGGAGGAAAAAAACAGCAGAACTGGGTAGCACCATGGCTGAACAGACAATGCAAAGAGCGCCACCTACAGAAAATCAAACTCAGGCTGGATAATAACTTTGTACTATTGTTTATGATCTTTCAGTAGAAATCATATCATGATGATTTGGTGATTTTGCAATATTATGACAATTCTGCTATATAAACTGATGATAACAAGCAATTTTTTACCTAAAAACTGACAAAATTAGGAATGATGATTTTGATGAATACTATTTGAAAATTTTAAAGTTTAGCTTGACATCACACTTAAAATTACCATGAGTCGATGGGATAAACATTAATTTAATTATTTAATATGTGATTTTTGCATACAAATCATATAATGATAATCACCTTTATCAACAGAAAATCTAAGGAAAAATACATCACAGTACAGGACACACTGGCTGACACACATATTTGGTTAAACACCAAATAAATCTCCATTATGCACTAAAAATACTGCTAAAAAAAAGCCAATTTTGTGGATTACAAAATAATAAACAATTCAAAATAATGGCTCCAGGGTCACTACAGGATTAATGAATATCTTGACAGACAATTTCTGGAAAGAAACCTATAAAATATTCTGAAAATCCCTAATTTCACCCTAACTTGTTTCCCCACTGATAGCAGACAAATAGGGGCTACAGTACTGGTGGCCTTCCACTGAGCCCCTCTGCCCTTTGTTGTCAGTGTACAGTCCTGTGACATCTATTACTTCATCAGTGCTGCTGTGCCGTGATGTGTTACAGTAACCACTCAGACATGATCTAATGCAGCTAAAGTGAGCCTGTATCTTGACCTTCCCACTTCACTTCCACTCCCGCAGGCTGCTGAGACCATCCATGGCACACAATGTACTGTACTGAGCTGTGCTGTGCTGAGCTGAGATGCTATGGGCAGTAGCAGAATAAATATCAGCCACAAGAGAAGGCAATCTATTTTAAAAACACTTTGCTGCTATTTTTCTGCCATTTCATCCTTCGCCTTTACTTTTATCACCCTTCCCTTTTTCTGCTCAGCTATTTTCATACACTTCAATCCATCCATCCCTGTCCCCCTCCTTCTACCCCCACCCCTTTTCCTCTTCCTCGGCTCCCCTCCTCCATCCCCTCCGTATCTCTGTCCAGCCGGCTGAATTACGACCACACCATCAGTGACAATCAGCATGTGAGTCAGTGTGGGCAGGACTAAACTGGTGGTGGATGGGACATATGGTTAGTCACAGCTTTATCACCACAGCAGCCAAAACAACGAGAAGACCAACATCTTGAGGCCCCGAGGAGCCTATATACACACACACCATAGGAATTAGATGTTATGGCCACACTGGAAACAGCTGGTGAACCATTGGTCGGATGAATGGCCAGGGGTTTTTCATGCTGTTGTTCACCCCAGAGCCGCCCGTGTAAGGAGAATCAAGCGTGTAATACACAACTCTGTCAAGTGCTGCAGGCCTGAGGGGGGTATGCTAATGTAATTTCAGCTTCCATCCTGCTGCTAAAGTCATTATGTATTCATGGGAGTTTGTTAAGGGATTTTTGATCTCTCTGAAAATGTGGAATAATATGCCACTCTGGAAATAGCAGGCTCACACACAGCCAGACACACCAGTTAGCATGACGAAAGCCAATGATGCTGGGGTTATAACAAGCCACCAACTAAAGGGAGTAAATGGGTTCTACAAACGCTGCGTCCTTGTGTGATTTTGAAAATATGACGACACTGGTTTCTACAAAAAGTTGGTCTTGGAAAAGTGAAAATGTTGTGTATTTCAATAGAATCATATTGTGAGGGTGTAGGGTGTATGTGCCTTCCTGTTTTGTTTTGTTTTTTGTTATGGAAACTGCTTTACAAAGCCTCGTCACTGATTCAGCCACTGACACACAGTGACTGATGAATAATTGACAAAGAATCCATAGGGACCAACTGGTCTGCGGCGATTTGCTCTTTTTTAAGTACCTTGCTGTCACCCCTCTTCCTGTCAGTCCCCTCTTTCCTTCAGCCCCCTTTCCCCTCACATTTTCTCTCCCTCTCTCCCTCCCCTCCCAACCTCCTTTCTCCTTTGCTGCCCTTCTAATTCTCTAAATTTCCAAGCTCAGCACCATG
The DNA here is from genome assembly GCA_900302535.1 of Neoniphon sammara. Lineage (NCBI taxonomy): Eukaryota > Metazoa > Chordata > Actinopteri > Holocentriformes > Holocentridae > Neoniphon > Neoniphon sammara. The sequence goes on along the minus strand of OMKZ01033260.1, from coordinate 18,228 downwards.
GCGACGAGTGATGCATCAGCAGGGAGGAGGAGGAGGAGGAGGAGGAGGAGCAGGAAGACGGAGGCAGAGGGAGGCGGAGGGAGAGCAGGGTTCGAGGAGGTCAGGGTGCAGGGTGGAGGGGACCACCTCCCGGGAGGCAAAAAAGCCCCTGCTCCCTTTGTTAACAGCACAATTGGGACCGTTTCCTGGGCAACCGGTGAGCCCCGTGTGGGGGGAGGAGGAGCACAAAAGAGATGGGAGGGCGGGGAGGAGGGAGGGAGAGAGAGAGGAGGGATAGGTCGACAGAGTCTGCCGTGTCATTCACCCCTTAGAAGTGTTTGAAAACCTTGCGCACTGAGTGTGTAATGTACACACACGCACATACACACACACATGCACACACAGGGGTTGTTGTCAACGAAGGACTTGCTCTCTGGATGTGCTTCTCATTCACTCCGGAGCCAATAAACACGGTGTTGGACATTAAATAAAACAAGAGGCTCTTTTATGGCCTGGGTCACGCTGGGTTGGATTTATCAGACCATGTTGTGTGTGTGTGTGTTTAGGAAGGATCCACCCTTAGCAGCTAACAACAAAAACATGTTAAATAGTGCATTTTTGGTACACTGCACATTTTTACTGACTTGCAGCCATCGGAGAGCTTTGTCAGCATTTTACACACCCACACCGACACACACCTTGCCTCCTTTTTTTCCCAATCTATTCACACTGCATGGGTGGGGTATCCTAGGCTATTCTATACAACGGCTGTAACACAACACGCTTTATCTGGATACACCGTAAACCTGAGTAAAGAGGCTGATTTAATGACCTGAAAGGAGCAGGGAATGAATGTCAGCGGGGCTTTGTCTCACTGAAAACACTCCAACATGACAATACAGCACATAAGAAATGCCATACACAGAATCAAGGAAAGGAATCGAGAGTATTAAGAAAAGCCTTAACCATATGGGTTTAGCCTTTTTCAGTTTTCACTACGGCCCCACTGGCAGCGCGCCTTATGGCTTGTGCCCACACTGATAAATGGAATAACAGTCATCCTCTTTGCCAAGTCAGGGCTTGTTCATTATCTGTGTCACTGAATTTCCCCCAAGACAACATTCATGTGACTCTTTCAGCATCTTGTTGTCACTGAAGATGATTTGTTGGCTCAGCCATAGCTTCATGTAAACAAACCCGCTCATTGATTAACATTTTCTGTTGGTCCTACATGTACCGTGTCCCATCTGGCCCCGCTGTAGAAAAGCAGTCTTGTAATCCCAGCTACTTTCACCATGACAGGACCAACATGTTTCTGAAATCACCTCCGCAACTCAGCCTCTCCTCCCTCTGATAGTGTAATTTCTGTGTCCTGCAAAATTCTCTGTCAGGCTTTCCAGAAAATGATAGATTTGCTTATTTCCTGTTTATACATATTAACATACATTTAATTTTGCTATTAAAAGATATTTTCAATGTTTTGACTGAGCAGCATTTTTTTTCCCTGTAGTTCCAGCAACTCAACTATCCCCAGTAAAGAAAAGCAACCTTGGCATATATCACCACTGAACTATCATCACAATACTGCCTGCTTTCTTCAAGCAAAGGACAATTCTTGTTAACTTCACTGATAAATTGTCACGGTCCTACACTGCTTTACTTTGATCTGTTGGCTACTTTTGGCTGCATCTATCTCTAAAAATTGGATTTAACCCTCCCTTTTTTTTTTCTTTTTGTAATGCCAGTCAAATCCGCCACGCTCCCACTTATCTAACACATTGTGGCACAGAAATAGCCGATTCCCAGCCCTGAGGCTACTGTCCCACTTCAGTGACGAGGTCATCCGCCGGTCAGCAATGACTGACTAGGCATGGATGTACACAAAACAAAAAACAAAAAAAATGTTTTTAGAAATCTATCTGTGTTTTTTTTTTTTCTTTTTTGGGGGGGTGCGATTGTTTTTTGCCACAAAAATCAGATCTGTGCAACCAAGACTAAAAAAAAAAAAAAGCTTGTCTTTGTATATATCCATTGTATATTTTTTATTGTGTTTCTCGTATACCTAATGGTCATCTGTCACAGTCATGACACTGAGCAAAAGCATTAGATGAAAAATGGTTTGTTGAGACACAATGGTTCAACAAATGTTATTTTCAAAAGACAAGGCTAGTAGACAGTTTAGGCCAACAAATTATCCCATAACCCCCATCCCCCCCCAAAAAATCTTTCTTGAAAGGCAAGACATTTAAAAAAAAAAATCAGAGACAACACACCACTTCAGGGGGTTTCGACAAAAACTGCAAGAACGGCAGGCATTGGTTCTCGTCCAACTCCCAGTTTCTCCACGGTGCAAGGCATTCATCATCATTATCATGGCCATTCAGCAGACCTAATTCCCTTTAAAATCAACTGTCAATTCTCATTTGGCTGCCCTCACCCTCTTATAGGCTTTGAATTCTCCCATGAACTGCATCTAGAGTGAGTTATCGGGAAAACAAGGGCCAGATAGAGGCACAGTGTCTGTGATTTGGAATCTATTGGGATTTCATGTGTTTTAAAAACCTAACGAGCGTTTCTCTGCGCTAAAAGAGACTTAATTGTGGGTCCATGACCAATTGAAGTGAACACCGTCTAAACCAGAAGCGCCTCTCTCTGTTCAGTGCACCCCACACACTTAAATTAGGCATAAAAAGCTAACCTGGCTTCAAAATAACACAGAATATCTCAGCAATGTGAAAATGATTTAACCTATACCACCTAAATCGGATATGCCCATTAAAATTTATAGCAATTTCCTGAAAATTTGATTTAGAAAACAAAAATACAGAGAAAACACAAAGCTCTTAGATGACAACATGGTGACTAAACCCAGAAATAAGAGTGAATATTTAGGGAAAGGGAAGACACAGCATGGGAAAGAGCAAGCAGGAGAGTGGGAGGGGGGGGGTTGTTGCATCTTTTCCAGACATGAGCCCAAAGCCTCGGTGTGCTCAGCGAGTGCAGCAGCTGTGATGTGGTGCGACGTGATGCGATGCAGTGTGTTCAGTGTGTTCCCGGAGCCGGGCAGGGCATGTTCAGGTTACATAACCCTGGATTTTCGTGGCACACTGCTCCTCCCGCCCTCCATCCATCTCTCTCTCTCGCGCCTCCTCTGTCTCTCTGAATGTGTCTATGTGGAGTACAGTGGAGCGGAGCGGAGCGGGCACAGATGGCCAGGCAGGACTCTACACAACATCATCATCACGAGTGTGCCAGGCAGGGCGGGGCATGGGGGGGCGGGTGTCAAAGGGCACAAGTGGTACAGGGAGTGGAAGTGGGTGGGAACATAAAGGATGAATGTTGAAGATGGATAAACTGATGAGAAACATATGAAGGGATGAGTATCATGATGTATCTGGAAGGAAGGAATGAAGGAAAGATGGATAGATGGATGGATGGGCGGAGGGATACATAGATAGACGGATCACCTGATGTAGCATTTTGAAATAGGTTGGCTTGTAATTGCTCTGTATACTGAGAATCCAGAAGGATCTGCATACATAAAGCATGGGATTAACCTAACGAGGTGATGCATCTGCTCCGTGATTGTATTTAAATGCCTGCCTCGATGTTTCAAAGAGGATAACACAGCTACAACAGTCAGATGCTATGGGGTGGTAAATCTATAGATAATCTACAGGAGGAGGTTGAAACAATAAAACACAGAATTAACACCGAACACTGGAATCGCTGTTTAATCCACGATCTGAACTCAAACTGAAAAAAAAAAAAAAAAAACAACAACAACCAAACAAAACAGAGAAAGCTGTTCAGTACATTTGCTCCAGCCTGTTCAATCCCCTGTTGTGTGACTGGTCCAAAGTCTGTTATGTAAAAAGGTTTTGGTGTAGAAATGATGTGAAGAACCCTTACATTTAGATCACTCTGCCTGTCAATGTGCCAAACACAAGTCCAGAAACCATCTTAGGACAACACAACCGGCTAAAATCACAATGTCGTTTAATAATGCACTGTTCCCCCGGGAGAAATATTAAAGCTTAATTTTCTGCTTAATGTTTTGGTAATACGCTCCCAGTCCCTGGAGCTAGAGGAGCCAAATGAAAGTAGGCTAGCACTTTGATATTACCAACAATTAGCAGATACCCAGTTAGCCATAGTGATGACTATCTAGGCTACTACCAGGATGTCCATGGGGCAGGCTGGGCACCACAGAGACACACTGAACCACTTACTCTACATGTGAGATAATTATTTCTCAAACCCCTGTTAAGTTCCAAACCTGATCTGAGAATGAAATTCTGTATGTCTGTGGCTGATTGTTGTTTATGGGTGTGTGTCAGTATATATGTGTGTGAATTTCACCTCTGCACAGTGATAAGAATGTGTGTCACAACAGTCTCTTTGTCTTACACATAACAAAGTGTCAAAGAACCAGAGGAAGATAGTGAGATAGAAAAAATGGAAAGAAAATGCAGTGTGGAAAAAAGAGCTCAACAAAAGGTCAGGAAAGTTACAGAATGAAAAACTGATATTTGACACCATTTCCTGTAAAAACTTTGCATCTCCAGAAAATTGTATTTTTCATAAAGTAGGGATAACTGTAGGGTTTTCCGATTTTTGAATAGTATACAATGAGTTTTGAATGGCTTTATTGAGCCGTGGGGACATAAAAATATTACCAAAATACCACCGAGAAGCCATATAAAAAATTTAGTCTCTCAACATGAGATCTAGGCTAAACCATATTGGACTATTTCATTGGCCATGTGGGAGACCATCAAATATAACCCCATGCACCATCTGTGCCTCCAGAAACCCCAGTTCAAAAAATAAATAAATAAATAAATAATACTAGGATTACGCCAATATCTGATCTGCAGATTTTATTGGATATTGGCCAGTCATGTTCTCCATCTCCGACATGAGGTTCCTCCCTGACCGAGCTACCTGAACACAGTCTGTAAAATCTGCAAAGAAATTTTATTGTTTTGGAATGGTTTTATTTATTAATTTGAATATTCAATAGTTTTAAATAAATCCTACATTAAAAGGCCTAATAAATCCAAGATAATAGGTATGGTGAGTCAACTGCCAATTTCATGATTCTGGGTTTTAGTGAGGAATGATGCTCTAAATACTATTTCAGATGCTTTTCCACCCCTACAAGAGCACAATTATGGAGGAAGCACTTGAATTCTTACTATTTCTTTTGATAAATTTGATAAATTTCTTTGACAAATTTTATAAATTTCTTTGACAAATATTAAAGGCTTTCAATATAAGCTATGAGAAGCTAAATAGACTCTAAATATCTCAGTATCGGCACTGGCCATCAAAAACCCAAATACCTACATACCAATAACCCATAAACCCTCATAAACTGGAGTTTTGACAAGGTTTTCACATCTCAACATTGCACCGTACCTCCATGGCGAGAGCCGCAGTCTGCTGGTCGTAGTGGTTCAGTATGTTGGGCATGAACGTGGAGTTGTAGGACAGGCCCTGGCACATACGCAGCGTGATGGGCTCACAGGTGAACATGCTGTGGCTGCCCGCCGCTGCGTCCATCGGGATGGCAACACAAGCTGTCAACATGGACACAGACAGCACCCAGAGGAGACCCATGGCTGCTCCGGAGAGGCAGAGGAGAGGAGAAACCGGGGATTGCTGTTTAGGGAGTGGGGTTGGGCCCTTCCAGCATCAGCTTCGCTCACCACTAGGGAGAATTTCGGAGGTGATGCAGGTGATGGTGCAGAAAGCTTAAACACTGTCTAGGACTGTCTGGTAGTCTATCGTTCCTCCTCTTTGACTCACAGAAAAACAGTCTGGGTCGGACAGTGTAATCCAACATGGCCATGGCTGACGCTGGATGCATCCATCACTGAGGGGATTTCGGTGAGCGGCAGCAGCGTGTCATAAGACCTCCATCACCTGAAAGATGCTGTGGTCCTTTAAGATGTCTCCGTTGTGTAGTGTGCAAGAACGGCTCACAATCACACTCCTCCCTGTGGCCTTGACCGACAGCAATGATGCTTTAGACCAGAGAGAAAATATTGATGACAGCCAATGACGGAGGCAGTGCTTGGTCTGGGATCTGAAAAATGAATGCACAAGAATCAAAACAGGTCTTTTGACAAATGGCATAAGCTCAGCATTTAGCTGTTTACCCAAGGTCTTTTCTGCACATGGCCTGAAACTGACCTCATTTTTAGATGAAAATAAAATAGACTAATTAGAGACAGCTGCTTAAAACACACAGTGAGCAAGGGGGTTAGTAACTGTTTTTATGGTCATTATGGTGGGTGGGTGCTGTGGATAAATGATTAAATTAACAGTATTAATAATCCATCCTTGTCAGCACAAAGAATTACAACGGACACAACAGCACTTACAGGCTGCAAATCCCAACGAAAAATCCTAACAATATTCCTATGATATTCCTACAGGGACTTATTGTTTCTGTAGTAAGTTTGCAGTTGCATTGCCGTACTTTATTTTTTTAGCTCTTGTGGCATTACTGGAATGTTCGTCTAAGATATTAAATATAGTTTTGCTGTGAAATTTGTATGGCAGCTTGTACAGTTTAATACACGATTACCTGTTATCTTATATAGAAATTATGCATTTACATACAGTACACACCCATAACAACCAAATGCACTCGCAAGCGACACATAAACCTAATTGTATTTACTTTCAGACATCCAAAATGTCAAACCTAAATTGTTAGGCTGATTTTTCTTGTAGTCACATCGGTGCGTCTATTACCTGTGCGTCAAAATTACGGGCTCCTCCTATAGCTCCTATCGGGCAATTCACAAATTAAACGCTTCTCATATAAATGTCTAGCTAACTACCTAAGGAGGGTAGTCAGTCTACGGTTCCCCTTTACAACACTCACAATAGAGATAAACGTTTAAATAAAACAGATAGAAACGTCATGCAACGCTGTGGTAACAAAAGATGACGGTTAGTTCATCTCAACTGATAGTAGGCTGCCCGTATGCAGCCTGGTCCACATTAAACCTCTATGCCGGTGTTACAAATGTCCGTACCTAGCCAAGGCGGCGGGCGGTGACGGCGGTTAACCGTTCGAAACATCCGTTATTTAAGTGCAAGTAATTTAAAGGAACTTACCTGAATATTGTTCGGAAAATTCACGTGTGCCAACGGGGTCTCCGCCGCTCCTCGAGTTGGTAACAATGAGTGAATGTCCCTCTACCAGCACCCTCCCCTCCTCCTCCTCCTCCCTCTGCTCCTCGACCTCCTCCTCCCCTGCTCTGCTCTCCCTCCCTGATATCACCGTCAAGTTAGGGGGAATTTCAAAAGGATTTCCGGTCCGAATTCTCGAAATAAAAGACTCTTCAGCAATCGAAAGCCCGAGCGCTTACAGTATGGAATATTTACGTTGTCATGACAACAGAGTTTCTGTGTAGATGACAAGGAACGTAAAGGACCGTTGGTAGATGAAGCCACAGTAGCTATAATGGAGAGTTTGTAGGCTTCCTTAGCCTAGGTTTTGCTAAATCTAGCTATCAGGAACATTTCCCAAAGACGGGTTTGGCATGCTTGGCTATAAGTGCGCAATACTTGCTTTATGCAGATTTAGTGTAGAAACGACAAATGTTCATCTTATTTTTTTTATTCCACTTTTCAACCTTTTTTTTTAAATTTTATACTTTTTAAAACCTTTTTACAGTGGCAGTCTATGAAAAGAAAGTTCCAAGCCATCCCTTTTGGAACTCTTACTACTTTTTCATACTTTCAGCTAGAAACATCATTCAAACTTTAAACAGGTTCATTGTTTCAAAACAACTTGTTGATATCTGATTATACTTTTTGAGAAATCACAATTTAAGTTTTATGCAGTTTTCAGAATGTATAATGGGATCCAATGAGGCCCTCTCAGAACTCTGGCAACCACATACACACTAATGGGTTCAGCTTTTTAAAACAATTTTACTGTTTTGTTTTGTTTTTTTTGTTTTTTTTTTGTTTTTGTTTTTTTTTTGTTTTTTCATTTAGACTCCCAAAATTCAAACAAACACACACATATGTACCATTAGAATGTGAGGATTTTTCTTGTCTCTCTAGCCATCCATTTCAAAACTGTTTCTGAAAGAGAAAGTGACATATGCAGATCACACCGATCACATTGAGTCTCACATGTGCCGCAGGTTAATCAGGGCCTTGATTAGTTGTGCCAGCTGTCTGTAATTAGCTGTAACTCCCATTTTACCAGGAAAACTAATGATTTAGTTGCAAGGTATGTTTGAGATCACTGGAAGCAGTGTGGTTCCACCTTTTTGTACAGGTGAAGCTCATTTTGACTGAGATTGTGGTTGGTGGGGAACTGAATATGACACTTTCTTTTTCAGGAAGCATTTGTTTTTAGATCAAGAGGTCACCAGAGGGGCTCTTTAAAGCTTAAAAATTTTGCATAATATTAATTCGAAAGTCACATAAGAGAGGAAAAATCCAAACATTTTGATACTAAATGTGCATTTTTGTTTGAAATTAGAGAGCATTCAATATGAGGCCACCTGTGATGCCCCTAGAGGCCAGTTTATAGTTTATGCGATGCAATTTCTTGTGAGGCCCCTTAGGGCTATGTAATGTTATGCCAGCTGTGCTACCCTTAGGAGCCAGGTAATGTTATGTCACTTTTATTGCCCCTAGATGTCAGGTGGTGCCCTTGGAGGCCAGGTAATTTCACCTGCACACACCTGCATCTTATTACCTCTATACTCCTGTGAGTTACTTTTTGTCTCCACACCCTGAAAAAGCACATACTGAAATGTTGATGTGTTTTAAAATGTTTCTAGCCCTATAAATAATAATAATAATTTTAATTTTAAAAATTAAAATGCCTGTACCTAGACCTGGCTTTGTTTTTTATTACTTTTCTCCTACCATGAGCATTGTAGGTTTGAGGGATACCAGTAGCATTTCCTCTTTTTCTTTTAGTACTAAATGTAGTAGTAAAAGGGATTAAAATATTTGAAGCAGTAAATTTTGTCATTCATTAACCTGTAATTCTGTCATTAGGTTAAATTATAGAAAACATATTGTGCACTTCGGCTTTACATTGAAATTTTCAATCTAACACTAATAGAAACTTATAGTGCGGTATTCAGTCATTACAAACACAAGTTGCCTTGGGTTTATCAGAAACATATAACAAGGCAATAAACAACAGAGGTAAATAAAAAAAAAGCCTAATGAAAAATATACATGATATGAACATATACCTGAAATCGAAAATATATGATGTAGCCTATATGGAAAAAAATTAGTAATTTTGTTATTATTATATTTTATTTTGACGTCTGAATGGCCTCACTTCCGGTATGTCTTGTCTGTCTGTGGCTAGCTTGACGCAGCTCTTGTCTCCCTTCACAGCAGGTTTTCTGCTCTGTCTCCGTTGCGCACGACCGCGTATCCGTGGACGAGCAGGCTTTTGAATGCAAAACTTCTCTCATTGGTGGGAGTGAGGCTGTAGCTGGGCGCCTACAGGGTCCAACATAGACATTAAACATTTTATCATGATATCAACGGCTAATAGCGTTTTAGTCCTTTATCAGCATGATGATTTTTGTATAGGAAATATAAAACCACAATATTTACACGCTTATATACAGTTACAGGTCCATTTGGTAAGTGGAACAGATGACAAAATATCATCAGTAATTGTAAGTAAGGGTCTCAGCATCATTTTTTTAAACTGTCAAATCCAGTTAATACTGGAACATACTTGACAACACTGATGTAGTTTCAAAATGTTAAAAAAAAATGGCTGTGATTTTTTTTCTCCCACTTTCAGTGTGGTGTAGCAACAGTATCATCTTCATACACTACCACATTTGTCATCATTATACAGCCAGTGACGCCTGCACACTGCACACACTCCCACTGTGCTTGGATTTGCAGCGCCCTCCTGTGTGAAAAGTGACAGCCAGTCCACTTGCAGTAAAAGGAGTCAGGGGGGGAGGTGCAGTCAGTCAGTCACTGGTGCACGCTGAACATCACTATGGAAACAAGTAAACTGTGCACTGGAAACTGAGACTGGAACAGGCCTTAGAAACAGTTCAGACACAACGGAGATCAGGACTGTGCAGCCAAAGAGGAGGAGTGTGTAAGAGTTGAATTAATGTCCCAGCACTGGCCGAGGAGAACTGACAGTGAGTTAAATGCTTAGAGTGTGTTGTTCTGAGCAGCAGTTCATGATTCTGACTCTGTTTAGGTGTGTGGAAGTGTGTGCCAGGCTACATTTTAGCCTGTTTTGAGCTTTGATACTGAAATAGCACAAGATGCATGTCATGTTGTGTAATTATAACCCGTTCCTCGTGTCGTTTCAGTATATCCTCTTTAACCAGCTAGATCTGCACTTGTGCAGGAGGATGCCTCTCGCACCGCGGCCGTCTCTGAGCTCTGCTAAGATGCAGACCAAACTGAGCGCCTGGACGCCTCTGAACCACCAGCTGTCCAACAGCAATGTCAGATAAAGTCATCTCACCTTGTCTTGTTACTGACCATGTGGCTCTGTCTGTGTCTATGTGGGGGGAACAGGGAGCTTACATTGTTACCAGTCAAAACACAGTTATTTGGAGGCAATACTTAAGAATTTATTTAGTTATATAAAGATGAGATATATTCACAAAGACTCTTAGAGAGCTTGACTTATGCACAGAATGTGCACTTGTACAAACTTCAATATCAAACAGTTGGTGTAAATCATAGCAAACTGTCAAAGTCTTTTATTTTTTCAACACAGGCATGCATTTTGAGCTTGTAATTGGTTTGAAATAGTTTCATCAGCACATGAGAATTTTCTCAAGCCACAGACAAACATGCACTCTGACATCAAACATGAAACTCGCTAAAATTGGAGGTATGAGGTTTTTGCAATGAAACTCAGGTCTGATTTAAGGCCAACTGCAATTTATAGCTGCACTGCCGACATAAACAAGCCTTGTGCAGCCTTAAAGTCAATGTTAAAGAGATGTTACACACTGCCAGATCTTGAGCAAAGAGCTGAATCGATGCAGTGATTCAAAACACTGACAGAGTCAGTAGTAGGGTGACAGTGTTTGCACCTGTGCCATACTGCATTTATAAAACTGGGCCTTCAAGTTATAAGCGGTCATATGTCATAAGGAAGTTGCATTCTGTCAAGTTTGTCCTTTGGTTTTGGAAATAGTGGCCACCTATTTGTGTGCCATTTTTGATTGTATCATTCTTAACCATTTCATTTTGTGTGCTATTATTCTCTATACCTATCCAGTTGTATGAGGTCCCTCTTACTGTTATTCTTGATGCTCTAGTTTTGTGCTCTTACTAACTATAGTCACAATTATTTTGTTTTTCAGGTTTTTGTAGAGCGACGAAAGCTTTTGGCAAAGTGGGTAAGTTGAAAGAAGACACATAAAGACACAGTACATCCATTGCCAGCTGATGGTTAACTTCTATTCTATTCTATTCTATTCTATTCTATTCTATTCTAATCTCTTCTATTCTATTCTATTTCTTCTCTGTGTGTGTCAGTTTGACAAGTGGTCTGACAGCCAGAGGAAGGCGGTGCTGCAGGACTTTGTGACCTGCTGCAGTGCAGAGCAGCTGAGGTTCCTGAGCCTCAGTGTGAGCAGACGGCTCCCCCTGCAGGCCGCTGACTTCACCTGCCTGCTGCCCAGAGTGCTCTGCCTCTATATCTTCTCCTTCCTGGATCCCCGCAGCCTCTCCCGCTGCGCTCAGGTACACAGACGCTCCAGGTATTCCCACTGAGCAATCACCATGTGCTCCAAAGGCAGAAGTAATAGATTACAGTTTCTGCAGGGGTTTAAATAGGACTGTCGATCAGAACCAGTAGCTCAATGGTTGCTTTGCCTGGTGAGGATTTCTGACTTCATAAACTCATTCTTGCCCATAGAAGTAAATAACAAAGTAGTATTACTGAGAATTATGATAAATGACATTTGCACTAGACATTTCTGTTTGGATCTCTATTCTAATTAGCTGGCTTACTTGTCTCCATTGTAAAAATATGACTTTATTATTTCTGTCAGTCACAGGCCACCGTAAGCTGTGCTGGAAACCTAATGCGGCAATATATTGGTTGCAGATAGAAGCTGACAATAAACTACAAAAAGACCCTTTGTGACTGAAATATGATGCTTCACTACATATAAATTACATTAAAACTTTGTCATCTCTCTATAAGCATTGTTTCAAGAAACTGGCCAATCATTTATTAAAATCTACATCAGACTTGCACAATCATATGGAGGAATTAAGTTAACTAAATGTAACATTAAATGCTCAAATTTATTCGTAAACATTGCTTAGTCAACATCGAATCAGCTACAGTATCACTGATTTGTGTTTGCCAGGCTGGTGTACTCCTACAGTATTTTAAATTATTGTTTCGGTAGTTTTTCCATCACTGATTACTACTGATCTGGGTTATGAGAGTTATTGTAGGCAAAACAGCTTCATATTTTGACCAGTTTTGGTGCGCTAGATATATACCACAGACAATGATTTGCTTTAACAGTGGACACTTAATTTGCAAGATCAACAGTGTGCTTGCCTTTGTTTTTTCCCAAGTATTCAAAATGCATTCAAATGTGCTCAGACATTTCAAATAGTTCCCAATGTTTGAACTTGGTCTACTGTGCCCTGTTTGCCTAGTGAAATCATGAATTCCATTTTTTTAAGTATTTGACATACAGTATATTCAGACATATATTCATAAATGTTGTTGTAGCAAACCGGATTTGAACTCTGTCTATGCCGCAAACCAAAAAATCATGAAGTCAACCAAAGGGTAATCCTCTCCTCAGGCTGAAGGAGATATTTAGGCTCCACAAGGGGATTCTCTGTTACTCTAGAACATGTTAATGGCCATGAACATTAATGAGTTCAGCAGTACAAGCCTGCCCTTGTAGCTGATTGCTTGCTAATAGTTTTGTTTTGCAACTTTTATGTTACAGATTTTATAGTTTTATTGAGAAAAGAGCATCTCAAGCAGCAGCAGCATCAGTGGCAGTTGTAGTAGTAGAATATATTATGATTTTTATTGAGCCCTGAGAGGAAAATGGGTTACTGCAGCAGAAATAGAATAGGATTTAGATAGCAATAAAACACATTAAAAATATTGAGGATTAAAGATATAATATTTTCATTAATTCATTCATTTTTTGTTTCATTTTGTTAAAACAGAGCTCCTACTGGCTGCTGAGAACGAATTCTGGCTATTTGGAGCACTGACAGATTTATAGATTTAAAGATATTTCCATTTTACTGAATTGCAAATTACAATCCAGTGAAGTACAGAATATATACATAAAATGCACACATAAGCATCATGTTCATATTATCAGATATCATGTATCACTATGAACTCAGTGCTTGTGACCACCAGGTGAGCTGGCACTGGAAGAGCCTAGTGGAGTTGGACCAGCTGTGGATGCCCAAGTGTCTGAGGCTGGGCTGGTGCATCAGTTTCTCCCCCACGCCATTCGAGCAGGGCGTCTGGAAGAGACACTACATCAACGCTGTCCAGGAGCTGCGAGTCGGCAAGCTGCAGGTCAGAGGACGAGACGCTTTGTTGTACCAGAACTGCACTGGAATATGCTTCACGATGCCTTAATATTCAACTTTCATGATTTTGTTTTCACATAGACAATGTCTCAGAATAAGAATAATGTTCTTCATGATGTTTTGCAAATAGGTGTAGTTGAGTTTATAAGGTAATGACGATTTAGAGCCAAAAGGTCAAAGTTTGTTGAACGAATGTGAAAACTAGAGTTGCATTCCAGGAAACTGGGAACTGGGAAATGTCCCACTTGAAATTTCCAACTTCCCGCCTCAGAGCGTTCATGTGGTTGCGGTCGGGGACATTATAGATGTCTGAGAGAAAGTAGCATTTGTTTGGCTGCTCTCAGAGCAGATATAACATGGCTGAACCACATTCATCCAGATACAAACATGCTGCCAGGAATGAAGGGCTGCCATGCAGTTTGAACAGTGTTACATGGAACAAATTAAGCCTCCAATTTTACAAGGATCCAACTGTATTAACTGATTTGAAAGTGTGTCATGCATAAAAGAAAAACACATTATTCCTTGTTTTTACTATTTTCTATGAACACAACCATGTTGATCAGAACACAAGATAGATTCCCCAGTTCTTGACTATGGATTACAAGTAGGAGGGCTGTTCAAATTCTCCTAGTCTGAAGTAGGAAGTTTGCCAGTCCCTATTTGTCTTGAACACAGCATAAATCCTTACAGGCATAACAGTCACAACATTAAACCCTGATTGGCCAGTGGTACCAATTCTACTAAATCAAATGAGGCAAACCAATTGGTGTCTAAGTTAACGGACTATTTCTTTTTTTTATCTTTATTTATTTATTTATTTATTTATTTATTTTAGTGAGGGGAGCCAGGCAAGACCTTGTTCAGTTGTATTGTGCTGACTGGATTTAGCCTCAAACAGCCTGTAAAAAGAAAATACATGGATTTTTGAAAATGAAAAGCAAAGTTTAACAACATCTACATGAAAAACCTTAGATCATATACATAGATAAATAGAGGAAAAATACATTCTTACACTAGGGCCCTTTCAAAGCTTCACTAGGCAATTTTGCACGTTGGCAGTATATGTGAAATATGAGATTTCAATACCCAGAAGTCATGTAATATGAAATCAGTAAATGCACCCTAACTGGACCAAAATTTCTTCCTCTCAGTAGCTGGTGGGGATTGAGGTGATGAAGAGGTTCAGTTTCTATGGACAGGACACTCGCCCCCTCACTTCCTATACACGGTGAAGATTTCCCATCATGATCATGTCTGACATCAGAATTTCATTTGGACAAATGGGGGGAATCCGCTCTGTTTTAATTAGGGGAATGCGATGCTCGTCTCTGTTGAATCCTCATTTTGTGATTGAATGACTACATTTGACTGAATCTTGCCTAGTGAAGCTGCAATCACATTTACATGCCAAATGTGCTTTGGTGACTTGGTACCTCGTAACATCACATACATAAATACAGAAAAACGTGTCTAGTGACAGATTAATTATGTTAGATCATATAAACAGTATACACAAGTTTGATTTGATTTTAACTCAGAGATCACCATCATCCAATGGCTTATAGACAAACAAATACTCATGTATCCACCTCACTTGTATGTTTATGTGCACACACAAACACATTCACAATCTGTTTACATGATGTGTCTCTGTGTGTGTATTTGCATGTCCCTCTGTGTGTTTGCATGAAGGTGTGTGTTCATGTCCAGACCCTGTCGTCCCAGCAGCAGTTTTTGGTTCCAGATGTAACAAACGCCTGCAGCACGAGCGCAGACACACCAGAGGCTTTTCTCGTCAGATCGGTGCGTTCGGCGCCCGCCTGCAGGCGAGCTGGAAGCGCCTCCGAGAGGGGTTTGAGAGCGGGGAAGCAGCAGCCGACTGCCCCGCCCCCGTGGAGAGACTCTGACAGACATCCCAAAGACACCCTGCGCTTCAACTACCTGGCCAACCTGGACCCCATCGAACAAGCCCTGCAAGCGTAAGACCAACTCCCCTGCATCCAGTTTGAGGAGGGATGAGACATTTTACTAAATACTAAAACTGTTGAATGAAAGTGAAACTGAGGGAAACAATACATGTACCTTGTTAAGTATGAACACACAAACCACTGACTGAATTTTATGGGGTTCACCTTGCTTTACGTGAGCCGACTGGTGTGTGACGGCATATTATCTGTTGTCACATGAGAATCGCAGCCTTGTGCACACACAAGTCCATAAATTAATCAGACAGAATAGGATATGACTGATATTAGAGTGTAGTGACTGAGCTTTAAAATAAAATATGAGTCACGCCTTTCCAGTAACTATAGTTGAAAATACAGAAGGTGCAGTTTCAGTGTGTTTTTCTAGTCAGTGGAGAAATTGGACAGGAAAATTTTTTATAAAAGTTTCACCTTCTGTATTTTTGCAAACAGTAATGCAAGGTTGATGATTTATATGTTCTCTGAAAGTTCAAATTTTGGACTCTGATATCACCGACAAATGAGCCATATATACTGTAATGTACTCAATGTATAATCTAACCTGTACGCTCAAATCCCATTCAGTCTTATTAAGAACCAGTAAAGGAAAATACTGTTCAAACAAATAGAATCTAAATACTAGTGTGGAAATTTAGTCCAAATTTTAAAAAAAGGGGGCTGAACAATTTTAATATCAGATAAATTTCACATAAATAAAGTGCTTTGTGACTAAAAATCCCAAATAAATGCATTTTGAAATATCTTAATAGTGCCACAAAATCTGAAAAAAGAAATGAAATCTGTTGCAAGGCACTGCAGATCCGTTGAAAAGTTTACCTCCTTGTTCCACCTGACCAACATGCACTGACTCAAATATTTCTCTGCAGGCAAACGAAGAGCAGAGCCACCAGTATCAAGGCAAGGCCAGACGACGCGAGGAGCAGAACCCTGTCTGAGGCGAATTATAAACTCCGCAAAGCCAAGTCCCTGGTAAAGCACACGCCACATTCATCAGCGCGATAACCCCGCTGTGCCTGTGACCTCCTTGTCTGAATCAAAGGGAGACGATAAACGCCAAATAAACCTCTGGAGACTCCGCAACCAGCAGGCATCATGCATTATGGAGCAGCGTTTACATGGAAATTCATGTTAATGATGAGCTTCTCAAAGAGGGAGGTGACAGAGAGAGAAAAAAAAAAGATGCTGATGGTGGAGTTTCAGGGAGGAGGAGGAGAGGGTGAAAGAGAGGACACTGTGTCATTGAATATGCAAAGCGTGCAGCCTTTGTTGAAATTTCCAAAGTATCATCACACATTTTAGCGGCTGGATACACAGTTTTAATGGCAATTCTGAACCGAGTCTGAGGACACTGCTGAAAAAATGTAATGGAATATAGTGCTCCTATTTCATTTAGTCTTTCGGGCTTATTTTCTCTTCTAAATTCAAATTAATCTTGCACAGGGTTAGTTTTGTAGGAGGGGAGAGCACCGACAGTTCATTTGTCTCACCCAGTTTGCAGATTAAAGTCAAAGCGAAATGAAAAATGACTTTTTCACCTTGTCAGCCAGTTTACCGTGCCAGAACACTCACCTACTTAACAATTATTAAGCTGGCTTTGTCTCTCTAACTGATCACCCATTGGTTTACACTTTTGAAAGATGCCGCTCCACCTCAATCAATCAATCCTGCGACGTGCAGCTGCAACCCCGCCACACAGCCAGATTAAAAAAGGCTGCCATAGGTGCAACGCTTGGTGTTCAACGCGTCATCGTTTCCGGTTAAATAAATGTTTTGCTATGTGTTGTCGGGGCTGAACTCAACCGTGCTTAATGCTGCTTTCACGTCATATGGGAAGGAAGGTAGAGGTACGGCTTGTAAATGTTCGCATCAGATGGAAAGCTAATTCTTCAAGTCTGTGTCAAGAAGTACAACTAGTTAACCATTAATTTAGCAAAACATTCTCAGTTTTACAACAGGAGTGATAGAGTTGGTTTGTTGGTTAAAGAAATGATAAAAGTAGCATTAAATTTTGCTTTATTTACATTTACATTTTCCAGATACCTCCGCATTATTTGTCTGCTAGTCAGATATATCAGAGCTTTCAGAAAAAATACGATTCCTAATTGTATTTACAAGTCGAAAGATAAATACCATATGACGTGAACGCAGCACCAACAACCTGTTTCAACTGGAAATAGATCAAATCAAGGAAGCAAGAGGCTCTCAGTAGACCTTTTTCACAGCAGCCATTTTGACATGAACCAGCAGGTAAACACAGGTGTTACTGATGACATTAATGAAGGTTCTGTTCCATTTAAGTGCAGCAGAGTCTTTCCAGTGAGCCAGCATGAACAATAGCAGGACCCTGGCTCTGTTAGACCTGAATGGAACAGAACCTTCATTAAAGTCATTAGTAACACCCGTGTTTACCTGCTGTTCATGTCAAAATGGCTGCTGTAAGGAAGGTCTATATGATGTTTTGCTTTTAAATAATTTAAAGTCATCTTTCTAATCCTAAAGCGACTGCTGGCCCACATCATAATTTATAAAAATAAGCTGCTTAATTTAACTGTATTTTATGTTTCCCCCAGCTTACAGCATGCAGTAACAACTCCTCCTCAAATAACTTCTACACAGTCATTTATGACAGGCCATTTTAAAAATAGTATTTACAGACATGAAA
>OMKZ01033259.1:16792-27982 GCA_900302535.1 Neoniphon sammara | reverse complement strand
CGTAATGAATGGACAGTAAAATCAACCGATCATATAACTTGGACTGTATTAACAAATGTATAATCGTGACATTAATTTTATGTCATGATGATGAAACTCAGCAAAATTAAATTAATTATGACTCAGCTTCAAAATGTTTGAACGTACCTCATTCACATGCCCATTATATTGATATGCTTATTGTTATGTTTACTGTCCATGCTGGTAATTTTACTACTTAATGTATTTGATATTAATGGTGGATGCAGACTCAGCTGTCAGCCATTCCTGTGATTGCTGGCGTCCTTATAAAAAGCGGTTTGATTTGGCAGAATGCCCATTTGTTGGCCTGCAACGACTGAGCATCCAGTGGAAAACGAACAAATCGCGCAACGACATGAGGCTGTGAAAGTGCCTTAATGGTCTGACTGGTCACTCTGCTGACAGAGGGTTGTGTCAGACCCAAGTCATCACTGCTGCATTGTTGCATTTTACCTGTGGCCAGGTATCGCAATGTTGTGATGACTTTCATCTCAGGCGTTATAGCGTTACTACACTGGGTGGGACTAGTAAGCTCATCCCTGATGAGGTGCACCACAAACATTACCCCTGCACGATCGAGCTGGTAGCGTGTTATTAAATCACTGTAATTTAGCATACGGAGAATATCTCTCCTTTCTCTCCATCTTTCCGCCATCTTATCTGTTTAAGACACTCTTAGGCTTCTTAAAAGTCCTCCTCCCCACTCCTAACATTTTTCCACCTTAGGAGTTCTCTTAAGGCCTAAGACGCTTTGTGAATAACTTTTATCTTAGCGAGGAAAAATCTTTGAATCCGAGGAATTCTAAGATTTTTCTAAGAGTGACATCACTAAGAGCTACTTTTAGCCTTAGGATGCTTTGTGAATACGGGCCCTGGTCTTTACACAGATTTTGGGTTTGAGGTTTAGTTATGCTTTAAGTTTTAAATTTTTTTGTCTCTCACAGTTGAGAAATATTGCCAACATTAAACTGACCATGACCATTCCCTTCTTGGTTAGATTATCACAACCGTCTGCGTAGCCACCAAAACGGCTCCGACCTACCTGAACTCCCTCATTCAGGTCTACACTCCCTCCTGCTCACTACGCTCTGCCAGGGAGCAGCGCCTGATGCTCCCACAACAATGCCCTAAATCTCTAGCCAGACTCTTCTCTTCTCTTCTCTTCTCTTCTCTCGTCGTTGTCTCCAACCAGTTCCTGTAACTGTAACTGTTCCAGTATCAGCAAAAAATCATTCTACCATCTACAACTAGTGCAAAATGTTGCTGTTTAGCAGCTTTTAGAACCCTAGCACAATCATTGCATCATTTCCCTAGCTACCAGTCCAGTTAAGAATTGATTTTAAGATTTTACTTCTCATACTCAACATGCTTTGGCCCCTAGTCACATCTCTGATCTTTTAATTCTGCGTGAGACAAATCACCGCTTGAGATCCTCAGGCAGAGCTCTCCTGGCCGCTCACAGCTCCAGGTTAAAGAGTAATGGTGATTGGGCTTAGACTGTGGAACGCCCTGCCTGAGGAAATTAGACTTGCAGATTTAATATCGTCCATTACATCAATGCCTAAATGCACTTTTATAAACTAGCTTCTTTATAATTCTTCTTTTATTTAATTTTATTTTCATGTCACGGTTTTGCTTTATCGTACTTTGTTTCATTGATTTTATTGCTTATTTATTGTGTCATGATTTTATCGGCTATTTATTTTGTGGTGCTATTGTTGTCATTTTATTTTTTCAGTTTTTACCTCTGTAAACCCATAAAAGTTTCATGAATTGGCTATAGGTTGCTGTAGTACTGTTACCAAACAACCAAAGAGCGTTTCAAAACAGACATTTAATTCATATGTCACTAATTGTTATTTAAAATAGGCTGGGATTAAATCATAACCAATAATTCAAGGCAGATGCCTTACAAATACCTAAAATAAGTCAGTGTTCCGATCCTGGGGAAGAAGTCCCATAGCTGTGGTGTAAATTTTAATGCTCCCAAGTTGTTTGTGTTTGCAGGAAGCACCGATCAGGCTGCCAGGCTGCTCTTCATGCTGCCTGGCTCTGACAATCTCGAGTCCAACCTCTCCCTCCTTGCCCCACCGCCACTCAGGTAGAGAGAGCAGCTCACTTCACAGCCACACTGTCGAACATGTGATTCCGATTCAGGGGATCCAGAGGTTCTTTCGCCTCCTCTGTAGCATAACAAGCATAACAAGGCCTGGTTTCTCCCCAGGGAAAGGACACTAAAACCTTGATCTCGCCGTCTGGAGAATATATCCAGCAGCAAGACTGTTGTGCTGAGTAGAGAGCTGGCACAACGGCAGAATGCTTATGAATTTTGATTTCGGTGGAGGTGTATGCTATCCTTTCAGAAAGAATGAAGGGGGTTATTGGATGCCTGCAAGATAACAACAGACGTAGGCTTGTCTTGTCAGAATTTGCTTTAAATTAGGTGAAATATTCAACTGTTTTTGCATTATACTTTATTAGCCTGTCCTGACTGTGACCTCATGTATTTGAATCTCCACTGACTTTTCAATGATGTTGGGGATGGCTTGGGCTGTATACCATTTTCTGTGAGGGTGTCATGTGACTGTGGCCTGTGGTGAGCCGGATGTGGATATCAGAGTGAGGCCGTGCAGAGCAGGGAAGTCGTAGTAGGATCAACAGCAATGGAGGAAAGCAAAAAGAAAAGAAAAAAGAAAGAATATCAACATGACTGTGGGCTGTGCTCGCTGTCTTCATCACCTGTGGAGGCTTTATGGATGATGCTACCTCAGCCTCAGGCTAGATGACAGCTCATCAAGATGAGTGACAAGTGCTGGAGCGGGAATTTGACCAACTGAGGGTTTAGAGGGAGGGATGAACAATACGCTTCCCGTCTGAAGGAGAAAAGTTGCATATTGTAGCTTCAAAGCCAACAACACGGCATGCATGAATGCTGTAACCTAAGATAACTCTCTGTCCATAAAGAGAAACATAATCCTTTATCTTGTATTACAGATGCATACTATGTGAGACACATGCCGTTAAATAACCGTTGCATTTTCAAGGTTAGGAATATGCTTGAATTCAAATATACTCCTTGAAAAATGCTTGATTTTCAACATAATCTGGTGTTTCATCTACACAGTCACTCATGTAAAAAAATCTAGCAATAAATAATCATGATCAAAACTACAATCAAAGTAAATATGAACAGCCAGTAAAAAATAAACAAAGTGACACTATACATTGATTGCTGTGGGTATAAAGGAATTCTGTAAACTTTATTTTTTGCAGTTGTATTTAAAGTAACAATTTAGATTATATGCTATCTGGGAATTTTGGTTTAGCCTTGGAAGTGCTTTTCAAGCACTTTCAAAGCTTTGCTCTCGGGAGGCTGTGTGAACCCTGCGTACTGTCACTGATTTCACTCTTGGGATTTCTTTAAAACACACACACTGACCCAAAGCTGACCTAACGACACAAGGCAAACTAGGTCATTCAGACATTCAGACATTCAGCTACAAAACATCATGTCATGAACATTAAAAGGAGGGAAAATATAATGTGTGCTGAAGCAGGTGGGAGGTTGTCCGAGTTATAATAGCTCTTGATTAATTGGACCTGTTTGAACATTTCACGGCATGAGTCTTTGCCCCAGACTGATTAATAACATATGAATTCAAATCATTTGGGGGGTCCCAAAGGGGGAAATAGTACTCCCTATAATCAGGGATATTAGGGTTATTATGTCAAAATCCTGTCCATTTCTCATTTGTCTTCAAATGATCTCGTTAATGACCTCAGATACGCACTTCTACCCTTGGAGATGAATTATTAACTCGCCGCAATCGCCCCATCTGGAGTACAATAACCGCAAGACGGCCTTTCAAGGCGGCCTAGTTAGTTTTACGTCAATATGTCAGCTTTCACTCAGTGTCCAGATATTTATGCAGACAGGTACTCATAACATAAAGTGACAAGATTTCAACTTCCTAAGCCTTTTCCTGTGCAGCTGAGGTATATTGCCTCCCTATTTCACACCACACCCTCTCCATTGAATCATCATCAGAAACTTTCATCACACCTCCCAAAACTTCTTTCAAGACTCTTGCAGTACGGATTGCAAAACACTGATGGTTTGTTTGCACGGCACACATTCCACGGGCAGAGTGATTGATAAAAATGGGTGAGCTTGTGAAAACTGGAGCACTGTATGATGAATGAGACGCATGGGCTTCCATATTTTTTCTTGGGGATTGTGTATACCTCTTATTTTCCCAAATAAAGCACGCCATGGATTGAGGAGAGGGCATCGGAGAGATTCACGGCATTGCGTTTCAGAGCCGCTCTCCCCCCGTCTCGCGCCTAACCCCTGCCTCAATCCCTCATTTCAGCTTCATTGCCCCTGATTTAGGTTTATGAGCTGATCATGCATGAAAGATGAAACCCAATCTGCGGGGTGTGAGCGCAGGATCACTCGCTCTGAATCATTTCATGGCAATATCCAAGGTGAGGCTGATGAATGCCAAGCCTCTGCGGCGCAAAGTTGTTTTATTCCTCTGTTTGCCTTGCTGCGTATGAAGACAGCAATAGTTGACTTCTGTCCACAGGCTATGATAAAAGAAAACTCCAACTAGGCGCCACGGTCCTCACAATAAAGATCAGCAGATGAGAGTCTGCTCAGTTGTGATGACTCCGGTTGATAATCCACTCTTGTTACTGGATGGAAGTACATTTTTCTGCATGGTTGGCTGTGAAGGACAAGTTGTATGCCTGCGAGAGAAACATATAGTATAGTTTCCATGGAGACACTTAAGTTCAGCAACATGAGAAACTCCCATCAATGATATAAACTGACAGACAGTATGTGGAGATCACATTATTTCCTAGCATGCTGCTGAAGCCACGCAAATATGATTTAGCGCAGCGCTGTATCATCACGCAAATCAAAATAAAGCTTGAAAGAGTGATAACTGCCGTGTTTTATTGTTATAGGGTGACATAAAACTGATTTATTGTCAGAGAAGGGTAATTCTAGTACATAAAGAGATTGTAAAGCACTACCAACCAGATATTACAGGCAGTGGAAAGTGTCTTGTCAAGTAGTAAATGAAAGGGCCAGAGCAGATTTAAATCTTCTGAGTGGCATTAGCAACATGTTATCAGTGCGTTGTCGAGCACAGCTGCCATGTTGTCAAGTACAATTATTGCAATACTGTTTTAATGCCAAAGGCAGCTGTAATTATAGGGGAAAGAGATGCTCAGTTGCATCTCAAAAAGCAAATAAACCACTGAACGAATAGATAAATGTCAAAGCGGGGTAAGTGGGATGGCAAAATGACATTGTTACAGTAATTATATATTTGTGAAATGCTTAAGGAGTTGCATGCCCATGCTTTTGATGGTGTTCCGGTAATGAAAAACATTATGGAAGCCTTCTCCCAAACTGAAGAAGTTTTGGTGATTTTTGTTTTCAGCTGAAGCATTGAAAAACCTTTTGAAACCCCACTGGACAATATCAAAAACATGTCATCAAGAATGTCTTTCTTACTCTTTGAGAGATGGACTTGTTGGAGGGACTGTTTTTTTCATGTAACAGTGACAACATTTTTATTTTTGCCTAAACCTCTTGAAGTTTGGGTAAGATTAGAACACCATAGCTATGGTTTAGGCAAGTTAACAATAACAATACAACCTAGAAACAAATTTTGGTTCTGATTAGGGAAGTATTTTTTTTTGTCATTTTCTTGTGTGCAGTTTGATAAGTGCACATTTGGGATTTGCTTCTGTTGTTTCAAGCCAGGTCCTGTCTAGAAGATGTTTTACTGTCAGATTGTTTAACTGATTGGTGTTCAAAACAAGGGAGCTTTCATATGAGCTCCATCAAATTACCACAACATAAGTCTGAGTTAATTTAATAATATTTCCAGTTTATTGGACAGTATATAATGGATTCTGATGGAAGAGATGAGAGCCAGAGAGGATAATGTGTGCTCATGAGCCCCATTCAAACGTTCCCCATTCGTCTCAGTTTGCTGAGTCACAGTTGATGTGGTTCAGAGTAAACTATGACTTCCATTCAGTGATCGCCATAAGGAAAACAACCGCCAGTATGAACACAAATCAATTATTTCTCAAATAAAGCATTAATTAATGCATTTCTCTCCTTCCAGGTGCTACATGTAGTATTTAAAGCTTCAATAAATCATTATCACATTCATTTTAGACATCACCATAATCACTATAACCAAATCAGACCATCACTGAAAAGACTGTCAGCCTCCGTGACAATGCATTTTACACTGTTTCAAAGTTGAATTTGGAGGGAACTCTGCTGGATTACTTTACAGCACAAATCAGGATTCTTTTTACTTCCACAACTTTATTCCTGTTCAGCTATTCCAACTGCACAATGTCAGCTTGATGTGAACTTACCTGCTCTGAGAGTGCATTGCTGTTATTAGCTCTTATCCTTCTTCTTGCTCTTTAAAGGTATACCCTTTCTCCGACTTACCCTGACTGAGACAAGATGTTTGATAACATTTTCACCTCTGTACATCCACTGGTTCAGTTCCTGCGGTTAGCATTTCATGTTAGCTTAGCATAAAGACTTGAAGTCTACAGGAGTCATTAGCCTAGCTCCATCAAAGGGAAAAAATAAACCTTACAGCAACTCCAAAGCTGTTTTTTTTACACAATACATCGTGTCTTTGAAATACATGTCTTGGAAATTTTTTTAATAATGATATTTTTTAAGAGAGGTTTATTTTTTCACTTTGACGGAGCTAGGCTAATGACTCCTGCAGCCTTCAAGCCTTTATGCTAAGCTAACAAAATGCTATCCATGGGAACTGAAGCAGTGGACGTACAGAGGTGAAAACGGTATCGAACATCTTGTCTCAGTCTGGGTAAGTCGGAAAAAGGGTATTTTTCCCAAAATGTTGGAGTATTCCTTTAAAATTCCTTTTCTCATATATACTATGGATTTACAAAATGCACATTTAGGTCGGTTTACCCTGCACTTCATGCCTAATCACAATCAGTATAGAGATGCCATAAGGCTCTCTAGTAAACACAGCTGGACTATCACAGTCAGCACTGTCCCAGAGGAATGAGATACTTGACTTGCTTTGCTTGTCGGTGCTCTTAGGTAATGTGTCTCTCTAGTGGTTCATGCCCATGTTTATTCACTTCATACACATATGATAACACTAAGTACAGACCCATATGGAAATTTAAACACACTGCAGACTTCAGGGCACATATCATTAATCACGTTTTTTGTTTATGGACAGATTTCACATCTTTCTATCTTCTCTCTATCCATACTTGATGCTTTGACTTCAACCTGTGAAGCTCGCCCCTACACTACATGTGGCTAATTCTGTGGCATTGTTTGACTAGCAGTTTAAGCAAGCTTCCTCCAACATTATTTCTTTATTATCCTCTGCATTAACTGTGATGATTAATCTATGTTAGAAACTTGAACACTGTATAATCAACAAGATTTAATGCATTTATACTGGTTTTTATGGCCTTTTGCCGGTTACCCATACAGTATTATTAGCTAATACACTTATCCTTGTGTATATGTGCATCCTCAAAGTCCTTCACCAATGGGAGCTTGCACTGTGTTTATTACAGAGGAGTTAAACAGGATTAATACTGCAGCACAATCCTTGGATTCAGGAGCTTTGATTGACAGCTGAACAGACAGATGTCAAGCCACATTGTCATTGAGCAGCAGGGAAATGTATTGTTTATCACATCGTATTTTCCGTCACTTCTTCCTAATTTATTGGATTTGCATCTGCAAACAGTAAACATATCATGATTCCCCACAAACGATGCAAACTTGCAGTGAGACAATAAGAAGAAGATATGTTGTCTCATGTTTTTTTGATTGTTTGCAGCAGGGAAAGAGGAGGAAGTCATTGATATTCAAAGATATTTTGCATGACATACTGACAATAAAAAGTTGTGGTGCCCCCTTTAGGCCATCCAGTGCAATTTTGAAAATGGCGGAACACAGCATTTTTTTTTCAAAATCCAATCAGCAGCCTCTCATATATTGTTCATGATGTGCAGACAATTAAACTCTGGGCGCCCCTCTTTCAACAAACATTTTGAAGATACAGAAACAGAGCAGTGACACATCATTATTCCCCTAGTTTCATAAGGGAATGATGAATTTCATTCATTTATTCTGTGGCTAACTTTTAACTTTTCTTTCTTCTCTGGTGTTCCAGGCTGCTCCTGGGGCTCATTGGTTAAAAGCTGTCTGGTGCTGTTTGTACAAACTAATATAATGATGCTGTCAGAATTCATATGATCTATATTACTGTAATCTAATCTTATTCTTTTATGTATCTTGATAGTTCTCTGCCGTCGTACTTTATCTTACACTTTAACTTGAACTCGACTCATTGATTGAGCGCTTCATTTTATGACCTATGGCATGCCGACACCTTGATCAACAGCTTAATGGCCGAGTTGGACAAAAGACAGAATGCTACATACAAATACAGTCATAATTCTTAATGAGACATGTTCATCAAAGGGCTTTTGACAGACGTTTGTGGTGACACCATGCTCTTTACTGACGGAAATCCATTCATCATTCCATATTCACCGAGGGTGGTCGTGTCAGTAAGGCCCAATTTGGCTATTGATTTATGCAGTGCATGCTTAATGAATGATCTAACCTTGGCAACATATTGAAATGGGCTCAATCAGCTGCATGAGGGAGAGGGTGAATAATGCATTAACAGCTGATCAAAACAAACAGCGCTTAAAACCCACTGTGAATAAATTACGGGTGCCGCGATTGCTGAGAGGCCGAGACCTTTGTTTCATTAGCGCGTTTGCAGAAGGCGAAATTTGCCATGCATCTTAAAGGACCAATTGGAGCTTTAGATAGCATCAACAATAACCAGAATGCATTCACTATAGAGCCTTTACTTTGGATTTAGGTTCACCCTTGTCTCATTGAAAGGTGTTGTTTGAGAGTGCTGCTTCTTATTAGATAAGCGGGGTCAAAAGGGATTAGCGTGATGCTATAGAAATGCATTTAAACCCACGATCATCTGCGCACACACACACACACACACACAGATGTTTGTCTTAGTATAGCGGACTACACTTGTTTCTTAACCCTAAATCTAATCCTAATTCTAATATTACCGATAAACCCAAATACTAATCTTAAAGCAACAAGCAAGCAGTTTTTTTAGCTGGTTATGAAACAGTCTCAATTTAATACTGATGCCTCTATATGACCTACATGAGCAAACGAGACCATCGGCAAGAAAATTGGATATTTCTACATAGTTATTCTAAAGCCTGCCACTGGGTCAGATTTCCCACCTAATCAGACAAAAAGATTTACGGCATGCAGACAGGAAGAGCCTGTGTTTTCATTACAGGTAGTATTTTAGCATTCGGGAGTACAAAGATGTTACTAAGACGAGGGGAGGACATTTATCCTCACTTGATAACGTTAAAAAGTTAAATTAGACTTGTCAGCTTCCCAACTCATTGTGAAAACGAGAGAAAAAGAGAGAGAACATGAGAGGAGAGAGAGAGAGGAACATGTTCGATTGAGCTAGAGAGTGAATGGACAGAGTGAGCGGCGATGGTCAAGTGAGCTAGAGAGAGAATGAAGGCAGCGAATGGCGGTGGTTGAGCAAGCTAGAGAGTGAATGAAGAGAGCGAGCAGCAGTAGCGAGAGCAAAGCAGCTGAATGAGATGAATATAAGGTTATTTTCTGACTGGTTCACGGCGGTTCCGTTCTAAAGCACAAATAATCACGTCCACACCTCCACACAGCCCTGCAGGAAGGTGCCGCATTGCTGGATTTGGTGGTGACCTGCAGCCTTACATGTAAGCTAGGTGTAGGAACAGTACTAAAACAAAGTTTACTTTTCGACATCACCATATTACAGTTATTAATCTTACATAGCCACAAATGGATACGTCATTCGCCATGCATCCTGCAAACAACTGTGTCTTTCTTTCACTCTCTTCCAAAACACATGCACGTGCTAGCAAAAATCCTTACGATGCGATGCGGTGGCGCTCATGGGAAATGCAGTCTTCGTTCCTGGGAAACACTACCGCTTTTGTCCACAGGAGCCGCTAAAATCAACACAAAATGAAAGATCCTTCCTAGCCACCTGAAGAAGTGAGGTGCAGCCAAAATGGCCTCACCTCACAAAAATGTCTAATGTCTAAAATTCAAAGCTGGTTCACACAAGGATAGAAGTACATGATCACACACACACACACACACACACACACACACTCACACACACACACACTCACACACAGGAGACTGGACTGCTGCTGAGCTCTGGCTGGCCTCCTATAGATTCCCACAGAAAGCAAAATCAGGGAGAAGGAGAGAGGGAGAGCCAACAACTGTTTGTGCTTGAGCATGTGTGTGCTTGTTACCGTGCGTTCTGGCATTTGTGTGTGTGTGTCCGTGTGCACAAGGGCCGAACACTTATCCCATGCATTGCTTGGAGTCCCCGCAGCTCCTGGCCAGCTGTTGTGTCGGCTGGATCGGGCCTGTTTATCCAGATCCAGGCCAGCCATCTCCTCCTGCTGCTTAAATCCACATTTTCACACTGCTGCATCCACAGCCTTGAGCTCTGTTTTTTTTTTTTTCCTGTTTAGCCAAGTGGTGTGTATCTCGTTTGTGCGTGATGAGGTGTGTGTGCATGTAAAAGAGAGAGAGAAAAGAGGGAGGAAGAAGAAAGAGAATGGGATTTTTTTTTTTGTTTTAGGAAGCAAAAGGTGAATGAAGACAGGAAGGGCAGCAGTTCAGTGGTGAAGAATTATTCAATTCCTTCATCTCCATCTCATGAGCCTTTCAAATGATCTCAGCCTTTATTTCATGCAAGCGCTCAGCATAATACTCTATCTCAGGAAAATCAAGCTTGAAATGAATGCATAGCAATCGCGGCCTACTTGTAAACCCCGCTGCAATATAAACTGCTTTTTTGTGATAGCAAATCCTCGCCGACACAGACCTATGTAGTCGGAAGGTAAGTAATCAAAATGAACATTACCTCCCCTCCTTTCCCTTCCAATTTCTCCCCAGAATTCTAAATGAATTATTTATCAGGGGAACACAACTGCTGACTCTGAAACTTCAAAGAGCATTTTTTTTTTTTTTTTTTTTTTTTT